>JAKELI010001200.1:0-10605 GCA_021525025.1 Lactarius hengduanensis
CACACAGGAAGAAAGTAAAAAAAAATATAGAAAACTTGTATATTCGATAAGAGAAACAAAGCCATAGCTACACTGTACTAAGTGTAAGTGAGGAGCCAACATTGTGGCCAGCGATGTCCCATCGCCTATTGTTGTCAGCGCATGGTTGTCATAACCGCTGTGCCTGTGTTCAAGTTCGCCTTGCCTTGCCATGGTTGCAGTTGTAGTCGCTCTATTGCAGTTGTGGTCATCACTGTCATCGACATCTTGCTGCCCTCGCTGTAGCGGCCTCGCTGTCGTCGTCATCTGCAACTTGTGGTGGCGGGACTTGCGCACTGTGTTGAGTCAATGTTGCAATGGGATTTTGCACAGCGTTGTGGCCATGTTGTGATGGCACCATGACATGGCGTCATGATGAGTCTTGTGCGCCATGACAGGGTGGCGGCAGTGGTGGACTCCCATGTAGTGAAGGGCGGATGTGGCAGCCACAGGCTTGCGTGTGGTAAAGCAGTAAGGACTTGAGGAGCCCAGCCCAGCAAGCACTTCTTGTAAGTTCTGGTGAGATTGCGCAGCAGGTGTGTCGTGCCAGTGATGGGTCTTGCGTGCCATGATGGGTGGTGACAGCGAAGGGTGGACGTGGCAGCCATGGACTTGCATGTGGTGAGGTGGTGAGGACTTGAGGGGTGCGGCAAGACAGAGAAAAGAAACAAAATGAAACCAAAAAAGGACATATCTTGGTCACGGGCCAAACCCCAGCTTGTCATCAGGCGCCTCCATGATGAGTGTTGAGGTAATAGTGGGTGGGGAAAAGGGACTAAATATTCGGGCAGTACGCACATATGCTCAGCAGCTCTTCCTTGCCCTGAGCCTTCTGTGGAAATGTAACATCATGCATGCAGATATTAAACCTGACAACATACTGGTGCGTGTATTGTCTTTGGGCACCGTCGTCTTTATCATTCTAACTGTACTGGTACTTGGCATAGGTAAACGAACAGAAGATACAGCTGAAGTTGTGTGACTTTGGTCCTGCCTCTGACGCTTCTGAGAATGAAATTATGCCCTACCTAGTCAGCTGATTTTACCGTGCACTGGAAATTAGTAGGTGTTATTCATCACAATGAACTACAACAATGTGTCCCTCCCATGTCGCCGTCCTTGTCCTCGCCGCCTCTGCTGCTTCCTCTGCCCTCTCTGTCCCCCTTATGTATGTTGTTGTTCCTCTGATTCTCGCAATATTGGCTGATTTGTTTGTAGTCCTCACAGCGTGTATGCCACTTCTGATGTTGTTGCTCATGATGCCTCCCACTTGCCACACACAATCTCGTCAACAATGCCGCCACCAAAATTCTCCAGCTGTTCTCTGGCAACATTGTTGTTCGTGACCTCAGCAACTTGTTCCAGTCGATCCCCACTAACGTTAGCTCGCTTCTCGGCCCCTTGAGTCTCAAGCATCCACCTCGGCCCTGCCTTTTCTGGCATATGTGATAGAGCACCACATTGACAGAGGTACTACCTCTGTCAATGTGGTGCTCTATCTGTATGTGTATCGTTTGAACATGTCTCACTTACAAGAATGTGTTTGATCCACAGACAAGGTTGGGTATGTGATCAAGACTACTGCTCACAACCTTGCTCTTCTAGCGTGCCAAAGGGGCAGGCTTCACATGCCGTCACATGACCCCCATCAATACCTGCCCCTGCCAGCTCCGCACATGCGTTGGGTCAGAAACCCCGTTCACTTGGGTGAACTCTCCCCACCACGTCTCCTAGCTCACGATACGTACCCCCATTCCTGATGCAGGCACTGACTTTGCTACGTGGCTCTTGCCCCAACGAAGCGTCAGCTGAGTCGAATCTCTGGATGTGACTACTGCTCCTTTGACAAATGCAGCTGAGGGCACACTACTGTCAGCAGGGTATTTATTTATTCTCTTGATGGATTGCTATTAGCTGCCACATTCCAGCGGCCTGAACAGCAGAACAGTTCACAAACGTGAAACCACAACCCAGGCTTGGTATTAAGCGTGAGTTGAGCCGTGAGAGCTCAGGCAACTGGGACAAGTTGAGACAGACTTACTTTGGATACGGAAAACAGGTCCAATCTGTTGCAACTTGGGCAGCAACTTATGTTCTGGGTGAACAGGTGATGCGTGCTACAAATGAATGATGGGGTCTTCCTTGTGGGAGACTCATCTTTGCGATTAGGATCTGACGTTGAGGGAGGGAAGAAGGCCGTAAGATGATATACAAAGGCCCCCTGAAGTGCCGCAGTGGGCAGATGTTTGTCTGTGTTGTTAAAGTAAGTCCGCTCTCGAGCACAATTAAGACCTTTGAGGTGTGCGTGACAGGAGCAAGCCAACATTTTGCAAGCGCTGCTACAGGGTGGGAACAATGCGCTGCGGATCTACAAGAAGTTCTGCATCCCCATGTAGCAAGCTGGTAATAGCCTAGTACATAGAATGTTGGTTAATAAATGACGGTGTTGAGATAGACACAGTGTCAGAGATGTCAACGAGTTGTGGCCAAACGAGTGACTCGCGAGTTTGACTCGTCACGTGACGAGTACTCGTGGGCGCGAGTACTCGTGCCTGAATACTCGTGCGAGTACGAGTGGACCCTTCTCCGAGTGCGAGTACTCGCGAGTACTCGTGGTACTGGCACCAATACCAGTCCTGGCCTTTGTTAAGTTGGGTTTTACAGTATAGATGAAAACAGTTTATTTTGTCTCAGGTTACAATGTACTATATCTACTAAGACTACTATACTAAACTACTTGTCGCGACGTTGCCCGTGTTGTTGTCATCGTCGGTCGTTGTCGCCCTATTGCTGTGTCGCCTCGTTGTCGTGGTCGACGGGCGTCGCTCCGTCGTCGTCGTCGTTGCGTCTGTCCAAGGCATCGTTGCCGCCGCTGTCTTGCTGTTGCTGGCATTACCCCGTGGTCGGGCATCGCCCCGTTGCCGTGGTCGACAGGCGTCGCTCCATCGTTGTTGTCGGCGCCATCTTGCTGTCGCTGGTGGTGGTATTGTCGCAAGCACACGTGGCTTGGCCCAGCCTGCGGGCTGGTCCGCATATGCGAAACTGGCAATCACCGGGCGTGGGAAGCTTGGCGTCATTTGTGGCTCCTTACTGGTGAGTTGCTTACACCATGTGAGTTGCTTACCATCAACAACCATGACCACAACTACGACGCCTGGACGATGACGACGGAACAAGCGAGTGGCCAGCCACACGACGACAGCAAATTCCCACCGGCACCCCATCGACGATGGGTCGACCACAACCACGACAACACTACGGTGAATCAGCGGTGGCAAGGCAGGTCGAACGTGACCATGACGACGAAGACGATAATGGTCTGCGACAACAACAGCCCACGACAACACCAGCTAATGGCCCACGACGACGACAGTCCGCAACGACACCGACGGCGGCGGTAGTGACACGGCAACGACGCTAGTACGTGATGGTGGCAGGGGGTAGCGACAGTTCGGCGGGCATTATAGGTAGTATAGCAAGTGTTTAGAGTACAATGTTTGTAGCTAGATCATGCAAAAATAATAGTACCCTTAGAGTACTCGTTTCAGACGAGTACTCATACTGTCTGAATGAATACGAGTACCCGCACTCGCGAGTACTCGCAGCTCAGACGAGTATTAGTCCTGAGAAATCAGCGAGTACGAGTCGAGTACGAGTCGCTCGTCGGAAAATTCCAATGAGTACTCATACTCGTGAGTGTCACTCGTTGACATCTCTGCACAGTGTGCATCGAAGTAGCCTTTGCACCCTTTTTATGACTGTATAAACCTGTTTCTCAAATGTGAACTCTTGTCTTACAATGCTCGATCCTGCCAACGACATGCGACACATTGCCATTGTAGTTCATACAATAAAGCCAACTTCGCTCTGTTCAATTTCCCTTTCGGCCATGGTGGGACACCTACATAGACACCCCCTTAAGCTGAGAATGTGTACTTGTAAGCATGTGGAATTATCATGGCAATGAAAGCAAGGAAGACCATCATGAATGGAAACCCAGGCGCCCACACCCCACGCTCCCCTGCCACAGAGACTTCCAGACCAAGCTGAATGTGTTCGCAATGGCGAGATTTTTCGTCACGCACAACACCCAGGCACCTTTCTAGCTCTATCATGCACCGCAAGACTGAGCGAAGCTTGGTGTAGTATCGCATCCTCTCAGGATCCGAGTTGATCTCTTGACGTGAGACATTGCAGGTGGATTTAAGGTCATCCTGGTCAATGTGGGCCTGAGAAATGGTGCCCTCGCCTCTGTGAACTTCAACTGGATAAAGGAGACATTGGAATTGGAGCTACATAAATACAGAGGTAAATAAATGTACACACCAAGGAGTTCGCTCATTCCATCCATATGAGACTTGGTGTTGTGTCTCTCACACTTCCGATCATCAGCGTGTGGACTCGCAACCTTGACACATAGTCAGGATAGGACACTGTGTAGAAGGCTCCTTACCACATCCGGCCCATTGTTCCAGAAGCCTTCAGTGACTGCGGGCATCACAGATGAGTCTGGGTTTTCCAACTTCTGCAAGACATCCACGGATCAGATGGTGCAGGAGTTTGCAAGACGAGGGAAATACTAACAGTGGCCTTGTAGCTTGAACTACATTCCATAAGTTATGCACCCAATGATGAGACCCAGTCGGGAGTCTGTAGATCGGGTCCGATTAATATAGATTACCAGCGAATATATCTACCCAAATAGAACGCTCGATAAAATGTGACATATACTCATTCAAATTCGATCGCCTATAATTTATTTCTATTGCTAGTGATTAGTGCTACAAGAATCAACAAGAATCAACACAAATCAAAAATTTCATGCTCAATGGGGGGTAAAATTTGCTCATACTTAATCAAATAAAATCCATACGCGTCTACAATAATCAAAAAGTTTGATTGGATTTTGATTCACAGCAATAGTAATACAATTTTTAATTGACTACACTATTCCGACCGATTGTTATCGACACAGCCGCCTGAGACCATATCCACCAGAAATGTGTTGTGATCAAGCACAGGTTGGCATCACGGGTCCCTTGTTCACCGCCACGTTCACCTTCCTCTGGTCCAAGGAGATCATTAGTGGGGATATCACGTAGTCCATGTAAGCTTACCGTGGCACTGCGCCCAACGTACATCTCTTTCTTGAAGGGCTTTCCGTATATTAGTGGATGGCGTTGCATTAGAAACTGGCTCACGTACCTCCTTTTTGGTGTCCGTTAGGGCCTTGTAGTATGCGTCAAAGTGGGCGGCAGTACCTTGACCTCCCGGCTGGAGCTGGTTCCAGTGCCACATGGAGATATTCCTGGAAATGTGATCAGTATGACGAAAATACTATCCCTGGTGCATACCTGATCGTATTTGCTTGCGTTGGTACGGCAGGTGCTTCCGACGACTTCTGTTTTTTGGTCGGAGCCACTGGTAGAGCATCATTCTTTCGTTTCTTACTGGAATCGGCCTTGGCACATTCAAGCCTCAGATTCCTGCCAGTGGGGCCCATGTTGGTAGTGGTTACTGTGGACCCGTGGTTACTGCAATCGGTATCAGTGTGCGACGCGGTGAATAGGGCAAACATATGCACGTGGGATCGCCCTGGGTGTTGGTGTTGGTTGTCAGAGTTGATGTTGTTGCCCCTACTGTGTCGCCTGGAGACGTTGTGTCGGGTGTCAGCGTCGAACCTGCGTCGGACTTGCGTATCCCATCTGTGTTGGATGAGCTCGGTTTGTCGGCAGGCGCGGGGATGGGAGCAGGCGTGGGGATGGGAGCAGGCGTGGGGATGAGAATGGGCGCGGGGATGAGAATGGGTGTGGGGATGAGAATGGGTGTGGGGATGAGAGCAGGCGTGGGGATGAGAATGGGCGTGGGAGCGGGAGCGGGGGTACTAACTGTTGCTGGATTCAGGTCTCTACCATCTAGGGTAGCAGCGGGTGCCTGTGTCATCATGTTAGTAGTCCACTACCCCTGCAATGAGCGGGATTGCACCCACGTGGCCTGATGTCACATCTGCAGATGTGTTGTTGGGACTTGTGGTGTTCGTTACTGGAGCGCCATTGGGCTCGGGCTGAGTGACGTCAATGTTCGAGGGTGTGTGTGTACGTGACCCCTGTGGGTCCCGAGGATCTATGTAGCGTAGCGTGGTGTTAGTGACAGTTGGTAGGGATAGAAGAAGGGCATCACGAGGGGCATGTGGAATCAACAGCGTCGACGCTGATGCAGGTGCACTGTGGTGCATGTGAGTGGCACGCGGGACGTTGATGATTGCAAAGATTCAACTTACAATGGGTCCGCTATCACTGAACTGTGGGTTGTAGATAGACCACAGGAGGTATTCGGGAACGAGGGTCTTGACGCGGGTGCACTGCAGAGTATGTGAGTCTTGCGAGGAACACTGGGAGTAGCCACTAGTGTTCGTCACAGGTAACCCATGGGTCACTCGGGCCTTACCCGTACCCGCACCCGCGTGAAACCCGTACCCAGGGTCATGGGTATGAGTACCAGTCGCTACGGGTATGGTACTTGCGGGTTGCACGGGTTGGCGGGTTGGCACTGCGGGTCAGAATAATAAGATTGCTGCACTACTACTAGTATACAAAGTACTACTGTAAGATAACTGAGTCCCGCGGTGTCATCATCGCCCCAAGCATCGCCCTCCGCCATTGTTGCGTCACCACTGCCGTCTGTCATATTGTCGTCGTCATCGCCGTCGCTGCCGCAGTTGTCGCCGTTGTCGCCATCAACTTGAAGATCGCTGCCGTTGTTGCCGTTGTCGCTGCGTCATCACTGTTGTTGCTGCCATTGTCGCCGTTGTTGCTGCCGTTGTTGTTGTTGTTGTTGTCGAGTCGCTCGGAGTTGCAGCAGCAATGCAGCTGAGCGCTGCTTCGCCGTCGCTCCGAGTCCTGCCACAAGTCATTGTTGTTGTTGGGGTGCCGCAGGCGTTGCATTTGGACTTGCATTGGTATGGCGCTGGTGGTTGGTACGTTCGGCTCGGGGTTGGCAAAGTGATTGTTGTGGGCGTTGTGGGTTGTCGTGTTGGCAGCATATGCAGTGCAGGCGGGGTTTGCTGTTGATTCGTTACCAGATGCCTGTTCGCCTTGCTTAGTCACCTTATCAATTGTCACGCAGCAGCCCTTGCAGCAGCCCCCGCACTACCAACCGCCACTGCCACCAGGCCCTGCCATTGACAACGGCAAGACAATGTCAACGACGACAACCACAAAGACAACAGCAATAGCGAGGACAATGACAAGGCAACATTGACAACGACGAGGCAACATGAGTCACATGCTGACTTGGCGGATGGCCACCAACCACCACCACCACCACCACCGCTGCCAGGGCCCTGCCACCGACAACAGCAAGACGATGTCGACTCCGACAATGACGACAACAACTCAGATGAAGACAACGAAGACGACGATAGCGACACCACCAGGATGTATCAACAACAACAATGCGACTCGACGACCCAGACGCGATGGCGAGCTCTGCAACGGGATTTTTCATGAGGATCAGTAGTAGTAACTAGTATATTCATGTATAACTGTGTGTCTAAGTCCAAAATAAAGGTTGTACTGTATCCAAAAAACCCGCCAAACCTGTCATACGGTGTGGGTTTTGAACGGGTACTCGACGACGTACCCATACCCGTACCCGTCAAACCCATACCCAGGTACCCGTGCGGGTTTACAAACCCGTGACGTTCCCTAGTAGCCACCTACAGTGGATCTGATCTGGGGGTCGCAGATGGACCTGGTGGCTGTATAACGACTGTTACATTAGTTATTAAATCATGGCATTCTTGACGTACCGGTTGTATGACAGAGTGTGGGGCGTTGTTCTCCCCTGAATTGCCGTCGCCATTTCCTTGGCCGTCGCTGTCTGACGACTCACGTGGGCATTTTCCTGCGCTGCTCTCGTTGTCGTTGTCGTTGTCGCTGGTTGGGTCCATCTGGATGAGCGCAGGGTCATTGAGTTCTGTGTCCTTTGGTTTTGCCTCTCGAACACCGTTATGTAGGGCCCAGTTCGTACGATTTGATTGACCATTGCCATAGTTTCCATTCGCCACCGTCGCAAAGCAGCAAGAATTGGAATTCGGCATAAGCGAGTATGGAACACCAGAAGAAGTCGAATGCAATCTTCGTCATTTTGCAGAAGCTTGGGGGGGCAAGATTGATGTTGTCGAGCTCAAGCCAAATCATCCTGGCCTTCTCACTTAAACTTGTGATAACACTGCTACTGACAAGCATCCCATCATGGTATTCGAGGTAGAAGTGGCCTCCATTATCGGTCGATCTGGTCAAATTGGACCTGGCAGGGCATCCACGCTTCGGCTTCGTGATCACCACGCTTGCATCGCCGTTAGTTTCACCTTTGTTTCGGTTCTTGTTGCGATCTCTGGTTTTGACTCTGAATTCGAGTACGTTCCAATATTGGACATCTGGGTGATCTTCTTGTGCCTCCAGCTTCAAGTTTGGTGGAGGGTTCGTAAGTGAAAAGACACAACAAGCGCCCTTACTCTGGACTGACACCGCCTGCTGATCGTCATCCTTCGTGATCGACCCATTGATTATTTCACTGAACCAAGTAATATATGTCAGAACACGAAGGCCCATCAGTATCTTGACATGCTACTGCCAGGGATTGCCCAACTTTCTGCTTGTGCACCAGCAGGAAAGCAGGACAAGTTGGACAAGTTGGCAAGTTAAATGTGGAGCTGTTCCAAACATTGTTTAATATCATTTTTATTTAAATAATAATGAAATAAGTTATTTTTATTATTAATTACTACTAGTCACAAAATACAAAAAGAAACATTATTGCATGGCACTGAAGGCATAAATTATTTATATTGTTAATTATTAATACAGATGTTGCATATTATTATTGCTCAACTTTAGTCACAAAGTATAAAAAGAAATTCATTTATTGCATAATTAAATACTTAGTCTCAGGAAAAAGTGCCTTGCCATCTTCCCTGCCACTGTCCCCATTGCCCCATTGTTGTTGCTGTTGCTGGCAGTGGTGGTGTCCTGTGCACCATGTTGGGGTTGCACCATGTTGAGGTTGCATTGTGGGGCCTTGTGTGTGGTGGGCCAGCATGGTGGAGTGACCAGTTGAGGTCACATTGTGACAGCCAGCGGTGATGTTGGGGTGACATCACTTGTGAGTGACACACTGGTGTGATGGTGGCATGGCACAGTTGGGAAGGCATGGGTTGGGGGCCTGGGTCGTGACGTGGGTGACAATGAGTGAAAGAATAGAATATTATTTTCATGGTACAAAGTGTGATCACCATTATAAGTTGCATTCCAAATGCACTGGACCGTTGGAACCAGCCAGAAATTTAGACTGCCAAAACACCTTTTTCACCACTTATTCCTGCAACAAATTTGGCAACAAATTTAACTAATAGAACCAATTAAAATAACCCCATAATTTCCAATTAAACCATCTTAGTCTTGATCTTACAGCCATCACAGACAACACTGTGTTGGTTAGAAACACCCTTCTTTATTTAAATTTTTTATTCACTTGCAACTATGCTCAATATAGATCTAAGGATTGTGAGGGTAGCTCACATGAAGATCTCACACAACACAGAAGAGTTGGGCACCCAACTCTTCATCTGACTAAGCACTTTGTGTGGGCTTTTGATACAAGCCTGGGTTACATTGCTGCAGACATGACCTGCTCTTTGGATAAGTGCCTACCGCATGATTGTGTAATTGGCAGATCATGAATTGATCATGATCCAGTCCCTACACATGGCTCCTTTAGCTACAAGGAGCCAGTCACATGGCTACTGAAGTGTTGTGTTCTTTTTTGATCCACACCTTGACACACACTAACTATCATGGATTTATGGAAAGCAGGAGTGAGCAGGTCAAATTTTCAAATCGCGCGTCTCGGCTAAGCTAGCCGAAATCTCGGCTAAGCTAGCCGAAATCTCGGCTAAGCTAGCCGAAATCTCGGCTAAGCTAACCGAGATCCTGAGCCGCATTTCTGGAACCACAATCACACTACTCATTTTCAAATTATGTAATTCCCCTGTCTGGCCTTCGTCCTGGGACCTGCCACTCATATTATATGTTTTTTAAATGTTCAAGCAACTTAACAAAACATTTAATATATTTTTATGATCTAATTAAGCTACATCTTTTTTTTCCAAGTCGCGCGAAAATGAGCGGGCGCGGGGAGGCCGCGGGCCCTGCTGTGCGACGCGTGGGGAGACAGGGACGGAAAGTCGTCCTTGTGCGCCCCTTCCCGCGCGAAAGGGGTGGCGTGGACATGGGGGAAGGGTGGGGACGGGGAGCGGCATGACCCCCTTCCCGCGTGAACGGGGTGGCGCGGCGACGGGAAAGGGAGGCGGTGTGTCCTCGTGCGCCCCCCTTCAACGCGAACGGGGTCGCGCAGCCACGAGGGAAGGGGAAGTGGGGGCGACAGGGAGAGGGACGGCGGCGGCGTGCTCTCGTGCGCTCTCCTTCTGCGCGAACGTGGCGGCGGGGCCACGAGGGAAGGGGTGACGGCGGTGACAGGGAGGGGGCGGCGGCGGCGTGCCCTCGTGCACCCCCCTTCCCGCGCGAA
>JAKELI010001201.1:0-10596 GCA_021525025.1 Lactarius hengduanensis
TTGCCAATGGCAAGCCATTTTCGCATGTGATTTCGACTGTGTTAGGACAGGACGACGTCGACCGGCGCCTACCACCTAGACAAACGCCCGAGCTTGTCCAAACCTATTATGCGCTTCCCGCTGGGAAGCTTCACCGTGACATGTCTCATATTCGCTCTACGTTTTCCATATCTTGGAAGGTTGTCCCAGACTGGATTATTCTCTGCTACAGTTGTGACGCCCCTTTTTCTCCTTGTTTTGAATACAAGGCCGTTGTGACTCGACTGGGAAGCACGGTTCCATAGTACCTGTCCAAATTTACGGGATATTTTCGCATTTCATCTCGCCGCGGACCCTCCTAGCACAACTTCTGCTTCCCTCATTCCACCACTTGGGCCTAGTGTTGCCGCGAGTTACTGTAGAGTCCACGCCGGTGTAAACTCTAACTTGGACTTTTGATTACTCGGATCGACCAAGGGATCGACTCGGACTCGAACCCAAGAGTTCTAGTGCAACTCGGGAATTGTCTCCAAAAAATGCGCCGTAGATATCAAGGTAGATATTTCCTTCGTCGTATTCTGTGTAGTTTACTGCACTCTAATGTTTTTGTGTAAAGTAATTAGGTGACTCCTCATGAATTATACATAGACATAAGGTGCGACAATAGAAGTGAGGAGGGCTCCGAATTTCTAGTCAGTCGTAATGTAACCATTCTGCATGCACCGACTTCGGATCAATATAACCCTTAAACGTGACCACGTGACCTCGGTCCGAATCTCCGCCGCGCTCGAGAACACTCCCTGATAAGCCTGGCAACAAGAGCGGTTTTCCTGGCTTCCTCTCTTCTCTCTCAGTCAAGTGACCATGTTCCGTGGAGCGGCAGCCTTTGACACCTCCGTATTCGGGGAACCTTCTTCCTTACCTTCTTCAATAAAAGGGACAAACATGGAACCCCGCCTCCATACACTTTCCACCCCCAAGTTTCTCAGAGGATACGATACCGACACCTCTTCATGGGAACTCACGACGAGAAACGACGAGAAGTGAAAGTCAGGGAAGGGGTACGTAGAACCGCTAGGAGATGACATCACAAAGAAAATCGCGGCTGGAGAAATATCTGAACTTGTAGTCGTTGCTGAGGGTGAAGAGAGGACGACGTGGTTCGTGTGGTCGTTGGTGTTTTGTAGCAGCATATCCGGTCTCTTGTTCGGTCAGTCTTATCTTTTTTTAATTCTCGACCACCATGTCTTATTCGGTGACTTAGGGTATGACACCGGCGTCGTATCTGGTGCTCTCGTCAGCATTGGCTCAGACCTTGGTCCTGAGAGCCTTTCCAATGTCCAGAAGGTTTGGGGCGGCGATATGAGTGAAGAGTGACCCCGCAGCTTACACTCGGGCCTTATTTTAGGAACTTATCACTTCTGCCACCACGCTGGGAGCACTTCTTGGCGGCCTGGCCGCGGGAATTCTCTCCGATGCCGTCGGACGACGACCGGTACTCGCCATAGCAGATATCCTCTTCATCGCCGGCGCCATTGGACAGGCAATCTGCCATACGGTTTGGGCCATGGTGTGTCCGAATTCACTGAAGCTGTGGGCTGTCCGAGGCTGAGACTACGACGCTATCGAAGATCGGCACAGCCTTCCTGATTGGCTGGGGTGTCGGCATCGCAGCTTGTGTCGCACCTATTTACATCCAGGAATTATCACCGACACGTCTGCGCGGGCAGATGGTCGTCATAAATGTCGTCGCGATTACCTTCGGACAGGTAGTGGCCTATGGCATAGACGCTGGCTTCGCAAACGTTCATGGAGGTTGGAGGTGGATGGTCGGACTTGGTACAATACCCGCGGGTTTGCAGCTGATCTTCCTATTCTTTCTTCCGGAGTCCACGTATGTCGCTATATTGCAGTAATTTTCCTACCCCCGTATCTCACAAGCGCGCTTGGCCTCACAGCGCGTATCTTGCTCAGGAGAGGACACGTTGATCAGGCGCACGGCGTTATGTCGAAGATTTATGCGCATGCAAGCGCAGCTGAAATAGACTTCAAGGTTTGCTTTCCAGTAGATGGCTGTCTACGCCGCTCATGGACGGACTTCGCTAGGTCAAGGTATTACAAGCTGCTGTGAAGCAGAGCGTGGAGATTGTTCAAACTACAACCTTCTTGGAGCGTTTTCGTTCCATTCTCTTCGTTCCTGTTAACCGCCGTGCCCTTGGTACGTGATGCACCACATTTCTCCGCTGTCACCAGATCTTAAACAAGAACGTCAGTTGTAGCCTGCGCACTTCAGTTCGCTCAACAAGCTTGTGGCTTCAATACTTTGATGTATTACTCTGCAACTTTGTTCAAAGAGATCGGTTTCAACCAGCCGACAGCGGTCGGGCTTATCATATCAGGGACGAACTTCCTTTTCACGCTCTTCGCACTGAAGTACATCGATATCATCGGGCGTCGCCGTATCCTTCTCTGGTCGATGCCTGGCATGGTCTTTGGCCTCGTTCTGGCGAGCGTAGCCTTCCACTGTACGCGTTTGTTTTACCCTTTTCTCTTGGCAAGATGAGACTGAGAGAACCCGTGACACAGTCCTGACACGAAACACGGGGAATGTCTTGGTAGATGGTACGCGTTACTCCCATGGCTGGTCAGGCGTGGTGCTTTTCTCCATGATCGCCTTCGTCGCATCGTACGCCACTGGCATTGGCAATGTACCCTGGCAACAAGGCGAGCTGTTTTCTCTCGAAGGTACGGCCTATGACGTGGCTGCGGCGATGCCTTGCTAACCAACACGTCCGCACCCCCGCGTTCTCGTGTGCGTCCAGTGCGCGGCATCGGGACCTCCCTCGCCACCGCCACCAACTGGTCAGTCAACCTGCTGATCGGCGCCACTTACCTCTCGCTCATGGCGCACATCAACCCCTTCTGGGGGCATTCGGGTTCTACGCTGCGTTGGTTCGCCGCTCAGCTATACCTTTGTAGTGTTCTGCTTTCCCGAGACCGCCGGGCTGAGTCTCGAAGAGGTGCGCATGGTTTTCCGCAACGGCTTTGGTGTGCGCGAGAGCAAGCAGTTACGTAAGGTGCGGATGGAGAAGCGCTTGCGTACAGCGGAGAATAGAGCCGGGGATGTGTAGACACACATGAGAAGTCAACTAGTCAAGTCAACTGCTACAAGCATCTGGCGCATTGATCTGAAGCCGACCTACTCAGCGCGCGTTGAATGGGTCGGAGACCCACGTGAATATTCATGCGGTACATCTAAATCTCACAGCCTCCCTGGAACTATAATTCTTCGTTGCGGTCCAGAAGGCCGCGTGATATACGTAACCGAGCATCGAATCCTTGTTGCTCACATAGGTCGTATCCAACTCGGCGTTCGTTCTGATCGCAGTCAGCCTGTGGGCTGTAAGGTAACAGGGGTACGCAAAGCACGCACTTTAATTTCAAAGCCAATCTGTGCTGCGAGCGCTTTGACCTCCTCTGGATCGAGCTCGATTGAGGGATCGTTTGTTGCATTTTCCTCAAAGTGCCAAAGGAGAGGGCCTGATAGATGGCGCGAGAAGATTCAGAAATCCAGCAGTGATCACGCAAATACTCAGCGTCAAGACCATACCCAGATTTATCCAGACACCGCCAGGAGCTAAGAATCCGATGGATGATCCGGAGATATTTTTCGCCTGCGTAAACCTAGTAATGTATAACAGAGACTCGGAGCCCTGCAAGCGTGAACTTTCTCATTTTCGGTCAGAACGTCATCACGTGACTCGCCTGCTATCGTTCCTCGTCGTCGTCTCGCTCTTGCTTGCTCTTGCTCCCATGGGTAAGGGGTGGAAACCTTCAGAATTGAAGGCTTCCCATTGGTTCATCTGCAGGCAACACTACCGAGCTGAACCTGTTACACGTTACGCGTTACGGCTCAGGTACACGCGACCGGTTTCCAGGGACTGGGAAATGCGTTAACTCCGGTCTCTTCCAGCTCCGGCCCAGCTCTTCCACAAGACATCGTCCCGTACCTCAGCTTTCTTCACTGGCAAGTTTAGTTGATCCACCCTGTATGACACTGGCACAGCCCTCTAACACCGTCAAATCACCGCACTGCGACGACAACATTTTGGCTTGACGCGAACAAGCCCCTAGCTTGGCCCCCTAGACTAAAGGCATAAGGTTACGTGATTCTCCTGCAGGGGAAGACTACGGCATTGCCTTTTCTTTTGCGGGCGATGCAAGCAGTTCACTGGGCGATCGTAACTAAAGACGAACGTTTGGAAGGTTCTTACAGTAATTTATTGGATGCTTTGGACATGTCGTATTGGACCTAGTCTGACCGTGACTTCACTGGTTCTTGCTTTATGGTCTTGCTTCACTTCACGGCCCCTCACCACGGTCTGTCAAGAGCCGCAGGCGTGTCCTGTGACACTGTATAGTAATGTTCCGCAGTTCTGCTCCTACCTTAATTTAATGCTCAGTTGCACGGTAAAGACTCTACCACGCTGGTCTCAACATTTCAGTACTCTCCAGACCTCTATCTTTTGAAACAGCTGGCGACTCTATTAATCACGCGCTACCATAGGCTTCTCTCTGTTCTCTCGGTACTTGTCGCCGCTCCCCTTGGGAACCTCGCGACGCTTTTTACAATTCATTGGGGTGACATGGGTGTGAAGCACATGTGGACCGCCACCCCGCCTAACTGGTCTGGGTCACCCTACCACCGGCACCACGATCGACCTAACATTGTGTTTCGGCCCAGCGCGAGTGCCTTGATTGATGCTCTCTACAAGGTCAGCACTGGCACGCCCTCGCCACTCCTTCACTCGCGCCTGCCCTCGCGTGCCCACGGCCCCGTTTCAGATATGCGCGTACCTGTCCAAGAAGCAAGTTGCTGAGCTAGTCGCAGACACATTAGAGCTCGTCAACTCCTGGCTCAAAACACCATGGCATATCTCCTCCTCCGTCTCAAGGACACACAGCGGTGGCTAGATTCCTGTCGCCAATGCGCGTGTCCCAAGCCAACGATCTCCTAGGCGCATCGTATCGGCCCTACAGGTACACAGGGACGAGCGAGACCGTGGTGATTCTCCGCACGACCAGCTAATGCGCGCACTCTGCGGCGTTGACATGATTACGTGCGAGCTGTCGCGCTGACGACGCACTTCCGCTCGTGCAACAGCACTGGCAGACGCGCACAAGCGCTCCAGAGGAGAAGCTACGGAAACGGACAAGGCACTGTGTGGAGCCTGTCACGGTACTGTCGAGGCGCAATGACGTTGATGACCCGTCATGTTCATCTGCGCCTGGCGCGACGGACCGGAATGTGTTCAGGTTTGTGGGCTTCAAGGGTCAGTACCCGAGTCTGGCGGATCTGACGGCCTTCATTAACGAATTTCGTGTCGAAGCAGCAGCCGCGAATTAGACCTTCACCGTCGAGGAGTCAACAGCGGTGGGTACGACCGAGCGACCCCAACTCAGTGGCGAACAGCAAAATCCAGTACACGAGGCCATCATGGCTTACCTGTTAATCTTCTAAATTAATACAGCGTCGGTGGCATTTGTTGGTGTCGCCCAAAAACGAGCCAGCTCCGTGCGACTTGTACCTCAAGTGGCTCAACTATATACTCATCTAGCCGGGCGTGCCGCAGAATATCACCACCCCGTACGATAACGACGAGCTGTGTCCCCCGCAAGAATATGCGGCGCCAGCGCCCTTTATGCGAGCGGCGGCAATGAGGGAATTGGCTGTAGGGACTGCAGACATTGGGATAGTTACTTATTAGACCCGAAGCCAGTGTTCCGGAAAGTCCAGTTCCGTCTTGCCTTCCCTGCATCAGTACGTGTGCCGTTTTTTTTTGCTTGCAACCAGCGGACTAGCGCAGGCGATTTGCACAAATCGCTTACCCACTAATTCTCACCTGGTAAATGGCTTGTCAAGAAAGGTTACCAAAAAAAACAAAAAAAAAAAGTAAATAAATAGATATATATAATTTTTAATTATGATCACAGGACCAACTAATCATACTGCAGTTTTTTTATGTACTGGAAACCAGCGCTGAATTCTGCCTCAAAATGACCATGATAACCTTATGGGGCGACCTACTCGTCGCCGTGCAACAATGAGTGGCTCGAAGGCATCACAGATGGGTTTATGTAGGTGATCCATGCCCACCACCGAAAACACCTCAACTCGTTCCAGGCGGGGGGAAGAAAATCCAAAGCGGGCTCTCGGCCGTCCGACAGGAAGGAATGCGCAACGTCGAGTGCCACTTTAGCTGATATCCGAACCGTTTTCACTTGTGGGACATGGCAGCAAAATCCACTCCATTGATCCGCTTGATTTAAACCTTCTGTGATCCACGGTTCCGTCTCCCAGGTGATGACGAGTTCCTCGACGGTGGACAACGGCCTAGAGAGCTCTTGGCCCAACTGCTCCAACGGGACACGCTTGGGAATGGTTATTTTGAAAGGCTGGTCATCAACGGATTGGGAGCCCGTACCCGCGCAAAACGTGAGCTTTGAATACCGAAGAGTCAAGCGAACCACGGTGAATTGGCACTCTGTATCACAGATAAACTTGCAGAGATGCGGAATAGGGAAGCAATGGGACTGGCCGCAGAGTGTAGCGTCGAGATGCTGCAGGGATGGGGCAGCCAGTCCAACAACGAGCGGTTGCAAGTATAATATATGGCCCGTAAAGATGAGGTGCGTGAGCTTCGACAGTGGGACGGCATCTCCTGCACTAGCGGGGGGCTCTGGAGGCTCGGGATATCTGGTGTTTGGCCAATAATCCAGACTCAGCTCAAGGCGACGCAGGTGAGACAGGCCCTGCAAATTCGCGATGAGCGAAGCCTCTGGCAGCGCAGTGTACGCAACTCTGAGGGTCAAAGTAAGTTCGGAAAGGCTTGTTGCTGATGATAGTAGCGGGGATAGGCATTCCGGTACAACTTCCCGTAATGTGAGCTGTCGCAGACATGGCGCAGAACCCGAGAGGAACGTGGCGGGAAGAATTAGTTCATGGTCGTGACAGCGAGAATAAGTTTGTTAGGTGGACAAATTTCGAGACTTCCAGCCCGGGAAAAGGGCAACTCAGCGCCCTGAGAAATTTGGCCATGTCCTTGTATGGTCTTCGAAGAGCAATTCCACGCACACGACTGTGGTGCTTAATAGCAGCAAGTGCGAATATATCCTCCTTTTCGGTCCAGGATGCAACGCAATAGTCGATCAGAATCGGAAGGGGGGGGAGACTGTTCAACATGATTGCCATCGAAGACCTGTGTGGAGTAAATAGCAGGTGCAGATGTAAACGGGAAGGCGATGAAAGCAGACGACTTGTCGCCAGCATCGGCACATGTGCGAGCTTGAACCACCCGTCTCTACTGTTCCAAACGTCTTCATAAGCAGGCTGGAGTTCAATATCTTGCCGATAAGCATCAAATATGTCCAAGAGAACATTTTCTGGGAGTTCATCGCCCCTCGCCCTAGTACACGGCCATCAAAATCCACCGCTGAGAGCCACCTGAGCACTACCAACGTACCGGTTTTCGAGGGGGGTACCAGCAGTAGGACGAGTGGGCATCGTAGACATTGATAACCCCTGACCAGGCCTGACTGGCCGGTGCAGCGTAGAACATGATCGGTGCCACCTGTCATGGCACCGAATTCCCACGGCTGCGGCTATGAGCATCGGCGGTACGAACATCGGCGGCGGCGGGGAATGGAGGTGAGGAGGAAAACTGGAATACTGTCCGAGTCATCCCCTGACGCCCAACTATCAGTGACAACTACTCCCAGTCTCTACTTCCACCTTCTTGGAAATCTCAGCTGCGACTATTGATGGCTTGCTGTCGGAGAAGCTCGTGCGATGTTTCCTTCCAAGCGTGCTGTCCTCGCAGGAATAGCGTTTTTGACAAGGTCGAAACATTCCGAGCACTCACGCAGAGTCACGCCCTTTGAGTTCACTCAGTGCTTTATCAATGCATGTCACTGCGCACCTACTACGGTTCCGTCCATCATGCAATATGACCAACTTTACAACGCGCAAACAGGGGGACGAAAAACGAACCCGCGACGGACGTCTTCCTTCCGTCGTCTGGTCGAAGGCGTTCCATGAGGGAAGAAGTAAGAACTGGGAGAAGAAGACGACATACTTCCTTATGATCCAGTCCTCCCGCCCTTGGCCACTTTCTGCTTCCCATTCTTTTCTTCGCGATTCTCGCTGTCTCCTTTTTTCAAACGTGGTCCTCGCATCCTCGCCCTCCACGCCGCCATCGCCATCGGTCGCCATCGGCAAATGCTGTGCAGCAGAGGGAACGCCACATCGTTGACGAGGAGACATAGGAATAACTTGCGCGCCTTTTTGGAGTTGGGCGGGCCAAGCCTGCCTTTTGCGCGGTGGACGTGCCAGTGATCAGCTGGACCTGGTCGTGGTCGGGTACTGTTGAAACTGCAAGCACAGCGCGCACACGGGACCGGTATCCATGCTGGGAGATGCGCCAATTTCGGTTACAGTCGCCTCCGGCTCCGGCTCAGCTCTTCCCCGTGACATCATCCTGTGGTGCATACCCGTGGATGAGCTCGGCTTTCCTCATTGGCAGGTGTAAAGAGACAAGAAGTCAGTAGAGGATGGCAAGGCCCGGACTTTCTGACGTCGTCAAATTACCCGCATCACCACAACAACTTTTGGGCTATGGTAATGCGATGCGCAACTACGCGAACACTGACACTGGTAAGCCCCAAGGGCATACTAGTAAGGTTTTAAGTGATCCTCCGCAGGAAAAACTACGACATGGTCTTGTCTTTGCAGACAATGCAAGCAGCTCATATCTGGGCGATCGTAATCAAGGCGAGAGAGAGCATACATTGGAAGGTTCTCAATTATTGGAGGCTTCGGATATTCGATCGGACCTAGTCGGACTTCACTGGCTCTTGCTTATGTGTCTTGCTCTACGTCACAGCCCTACTTCACAGTCTGTCAAGCATGTCAAGAGCCGTGGGCGCTTCCTGACACGTATTATAGAAAAGTCTCGTGGTTCTGCTCCTACCTCTGAATCGATTTTAACGCTCGGTTGCACGATAATAGAGCCTATTATGGTGGTCTCAACGTCTCGTGCTTACTCTCTGGGCCTCTAGCCTTTAAACAGTCGGTGACCCTTTAATCATGCGCTACCGGTGGCTCGGTTGTCTCCGCACTTATCGCCGCTCCCCTCGGGAACCTCACGACGCCTTTTACAACTCAGGGGCGACATGCGTGCGAAGCACTGTGGGACGCCACCCCTCCCAACTGGGAGACTCTATATCCCCTCCTGCTGGTGCTGGTCGACCCCCACATTGCGCTTCAGCCCAGCGCGGGAGTTCCTTGATGATGCTCTCTCGAAGTCAGCACTCCATGCACCCAAAGTGCGTCCTCTCCACTCCTCCACTCGCGCCTGCACCCATGTTTTCGACTACCATTTCAGAGATGGATATGCGCGTACCTGTCCAAGAAGCGGGTCGCTGAGCTTGGTCGCACAGTGCCGAGACATGTTAGAACTCGTTCAACTCTTGAACACCATGGCATATCTTCTCTCGTTAAGGGTATAAACAGCAGCTGGCTTACGGTCGCCAATGCACCGTGTTCCAAGCCGACGATGGCGCGTATCGGCTCTACAGGTGCACAGGGATGAGCAAGACCGTGGTAATTCTCTGCACCACCAGCTCGCACGTGATTGCATCATTACGTACAAGTTGTCGCACTGACGTCTTCGCAGGTCCCTGAGTCACTGGCATCGGGGCTTGACTGGCTTCAACCCCGAGGTCAGGGCGAACCTTCCGAGCAGTTCCTCGATTCTCTTTGCGCGCGCCCGAAGTACCAGGATGGCGCGCGCATCTATTCCGGGTTACAAGTTCATCCCTACCACAACCCGACCCAACCATTCTCCACTGGGCTCGGGAATCGGTCTTTCAGCGAAAAGACCGTGAGAAAAACCAATTAGACATAAAATCCTTGTCGAGTTTCACAACTGAGTCAGATTTCTGGGGGACAATGATAGAGGAAAATGGGGACTTTGAATCCTTGACACTACGTGGAAACCTTTATTTTCTTCACCTTCACTTTGTAATCGTGCAGCCCTGAGGGCGGCGGCGCGATATCGCGCGCAGGGCGCTCAAATATCTGATATTACCATTCATTGGCTACGTCGTGGAAGGGATGCTGCAGTGCACGGCACCCGTGTATATTCCCTTCTCCCTCTTCCCTCAGTCAATCCATCGAGTACCCAATTAGCCATCAATGTGCAGACTGTGGCAGGCAGATCTCGATTAATGACTACGGCTCTCACGAAGGGCTTCATTTTCGAGTGCTTGGCTGCCGCCACTGGTATCATTAACAGTAGGTCTTCCCGATCGGTTACCATCGCGCATTCTCTCCATGCTAACCCCTACTCTGCTAGGGCTATCGGATGGATCCACTACTTAACTCCACAGGAAGGCGTCTCGGATTCGTCACCCTCATGGTTAGCCACATCGAAGGCGCAGGTGGCGGCCGCTAACGGGGCTCAGGGTTCGACGGTGATGGAGACAGGGATGTGGGACCGCGAGTGAGTTGGAATCGCCGCGCGGAGAGTTCGATGCATTGCCCTGATTGGTGCTTGC
>JAKELI010001202.1:0-10561 GCA_021525025.1 Lactarius hengduanensis
CGATCCGCTCAGCTCACGCAGCATGTTGCAAGACTTCCAACATTTGCTCGTACGTGCCCACCCCCGCCTCACCACTTTCCTGCCCTGACTTTTTCGATCACTTCGATCCGCTCATGTGGGCTTTGGTAGCATGTTGCAAGACTTCCAACATTTGCTCGTGCATGCCCGCCCCTGCCTCGCCATTTCCCTGCCCCCAGCTCTGACTTTTTCCGTTGCTTCGATCCGCTCAGGCTCACATGGCATGTTGCAAGACTTCCGACATTTGCTGCTCGTGCATGCCCGCCCCTGCCTCACCGCTCCGATTGCTCGTGCGTGCCCGCCCCTGACCATTTTCCTGCCCTGGCTGCCAAGCTCTGACTTTTTCGATCGCTTCGATCTGCTCACGCGGGCTTTTGGCAGCATGTGCGTGCCCCCGTCTCACCATTTTCCTGCCCTGGCTGCCCAACTCTGACCTTTTTAATCCGCAACGTCTGACGAAGCCGTCCATCCGCTGCGAGTCCTTGCTGTTCCCACCGTCTTTGACATCCCGGGTCGCTTTGGGGCTATCCATCCCCGTGGCCCGGATTTTGGTAGGTACGCATGTGAGCTCCCAACCATTACAAGCTACTCACAAATCACGATGACGACAGCAGCTCACATCGCCTTGGATGCCACGCTCGATCGCTTCAATCCGCTCACGCAGGATTTTGGCAACATGTTGCAAGACTTCCGATGTAATGCCGCCACTGGCGTGAGTCCGACTTGGACCGTGAAAGGGCGTTAACGACTTAGCGAGTTTCGGTGACTTGATGGTCACGTGACACGAATACACGGCCTCGAGGTGCACGTGATCGTAAGAAGCACTAGGGCGAGTTCCACTAGGCGTAGGTTGTCGACGACTTGCTCTACCAGAGACAAGCGAACGAGGTAGCAGACACACAAGAGGGGAACTAGGAACGGAGTCGTGATGGCTATTGAAGAAGACCAAGATGAGGATCCTTGGTCTTCGATGCGTACTACTTATACATGAGGAGGGGTCGCTTTAAAGCTCCCCTTGAACCGAGACGACTAGTAGCGTAAGTAGCTCGAACCCTACTACAGCTACTACTAGGAATGAGTCAGAGCATCACTACAAACATGTGATACTCCTGGCTGACTGATACGAGGTCCGTGACTAATTACTACTTACTAAGGGAGTCACCACCGTATAGTAAGCGTCACAAGCCGAATCGTGACATCACCCCCTTTTCAGCTGCGACGACCGCGTCGCCGAGTAGGCCCAACGCCTCCCATCCATCCTTCCTGCACCTCCGTAATCCTGTCCCACGCGTTCGCCATCTCCAGTCTGAACTTGCCGCGACTCACCTCCCCTTGAACCCCACCGAGCGCCTGGGACAAGGCGTGGAGCCGTTGCTCCATCCTCTCAGCCTCGCGCTTGTAGGCGCGGTAGCGGTGCAGCTCGGCCTTCAGACTTACGTCCTTCAGCTCGTTGACGGCGCGGTCCACTCGGTGCTGGTTACTGTGCCCCCCAACGAAGGCGTGCATATCTTCTGGGAGGTAGTGGGGCTTACCGGCCTCGCGTACCTGCGGCTCGGCGTAGAGGGGCTTGGAGTAGACCTTGTCGCTGTCGTCCATGAGGGCGAGGACGAGGGGGTCCGGGTTCATGACGACCTGGACGTAGGTCGCTTGAGTCGTAGTGCCCGCGGCGTTGGTGATGGGGTAGTGGACGAAGTCCGCCCCGCGGTTGTGTTTGTATCCGTGAGGTGCGTGGCGCGCGCTGCCACCGAGGTAGCGCAGGCGGGCAGCCGGGTATGGCGCGGCGGTGGTGTCGATGGTGACGTCTGTCGCGGTACAGCGGACGTCCCGTGGTGTCGCACGATAGGGCGTTTCGAGTATGTTGTCAGAATCGGTGGCGGTGATGATGTAGGGGTGCTCAGCTGGGTAGTAGTCCCTTAGGACTCCCTCGACTTGGTCGTATACTGCCCTTTCAGCATCTCGGTGAACCACCGGCGTCGCCACAGGATCCTCGTTCTCCTTATTGCTGCTGCTCGCAATTGAGATTGCTCCCATTGACGAGCCTCGGGCTTCCAATCGCGCTCCCGCATCCACTCCTCCCATCGCTTCGTCGCCGGACTCTTCTTCCCCTTTGATCCGGTAGTGTACTCGTACTGGGAGAGGTCGAAGTGGGGGGCTCTCATCGTCTTGGAGAGCTGCACGAAGCCGACGCACTTCGGCTTCCGTGTAGGGCGCGGCGTTGAGACGCTGCCCGGTGGTGCTGTCGAGGAGCCAGTAGGTCGAAGGTTCCTCGGGGTTGTCGACGTCGTCGATGCACTGGACGTTGGACAGTGCGTTGCGCAGCTCTTCGTGGGTGAGGTTGCCGAGCCCGAGGGCAGTGACAGTGGAGGAAGTGGAGGCAGCGGGAAGAGACATGTTTGAGTGAGGAGTGAGGGATCCAGTGTGAGGAGATGGGGGAGACTTAGCGTCGTTACTGCTGCTTTTAACCCGGTGAAGGTTGCTTTCGAACTCCGCCACGGCTTCGTCCGCGAATACGTCATCCTTATCGACCCACTGATTGTCCGAGTCGGAGTACCCCTTCCATTTCACGAGGTACTGAAGTTTCCTGCTTCTGCCGAACCGCCGAGAGTCTAGAATGCGTTCGACTTCGTATTCTTCTTCTCCGTCCACAAGGTCGGGTGGCGGTTGGGTGAAGTTTTTCCCATGCATCGGCGTCTCGCGATAAGGCGTGAGTAAATCGATGTGAAACACGGGGTGAATACTCCACTGCGTGGGAAGCGCTAGCTTGTAATTGACAGGTGACAGTACTTGGGTTACGCGAAAGGGTCCGTGCCGACGCGCGGCTAGTTTGGCTGTGGGCTGATTGGTGCGGAGGTGACGTCCTTCTAGCCAGACTTGATCCCCTTCTTGATATTTCGGCGTGGTCCGGTGTTTAATCCAGAGTGTTTGGGCCTTTTTGATCAGTTCCTGGGCGTTCTTCCTGGCTTCTCGGAACTGCTGCAGTCGCGTGAGTACCTGAGGGATAGGGGATGGCTTATCGATCC
The DNA here is from genome assembly GCA_021525025.1 of Lactarius hengduanensis. NCBI lineage: Eukaryota > Fungi > Basidiomycota > Agaricomycetes > Russulales > Russulaceae > Lactarius > Lactarius hengduanensis. The sequence goes on from JAKELI010001202.1 coordinate 3,039, forward strand.
AATCAGCGCGTGGGTCGTATCCCATCATGAGTGCGAAAAGGGGATGTTTTGGTCGCCTCATGTGGCCAGCTGTTAGTGCGCGAACTCTGCCATTGGAAGGAAATGCGCCCAGTTATCTTGCCGCTCGTTCGTCCAGAACCTTAGATACTGTTCAAGCCACTGATTGGTCCGTTCCGACTGCCCGTCCGTACGTGGGTGATAGGCAGTTGATATGTTCTGATGGATTCCCAAGATGCGGCACAGCTCCCGGGTGAACTTGGATGCGAAATCTGGGATCGCGGTCACTGATAATTTTGGTCGGTAGTCCGAATCTCCGGAACACGTGAGTCACGTATAGTGCCGCGGTCCCTTCAGCCGTGATCTCCTCGACGCAGGGAATGAATATGGACGCTTTGGTGCAGTCATGGTCCGTTATGGTGAGTATGGAATCATAGCCCTGGGATATAGGTAGTTTAGTGATGAAGTCAAGGGCTATGACTTCAAAGGGCTTAGCGTCGGGGATCGGTGTAATGGGTATTAGGGGTGCTTTCGTGGGGCGGTTGTTGACCTTGTGGCGTTGACACTCCGCGCACCCTTGAACATAATCAGTGACGTGCTTCAACATGTGAGGCCACCAGTAATGTCGTTCGATAATGCGGGCCGTTCGCTTGATGCCTGGGTGTCCGTATATGGGAGGGTCGTGGTGGTTTCGGACGATGGCGCGGATGTCATCTGGTTCGCCAGTGATTACCCTCGCTCCTTGTCGATACCAGACGCTGTTGATCTTCTTGAGTTTATGAGCGTCGACCCACGGTTTGATCTTACTTTCGTCTTGTTGGTGGTTTTCCTCGGTTTGGGTAGTCATCTGTCGTGCTTTGATTCGTCGTGCGGCGAACACCTTTCCGGGGAGGACCACTACTCCCTCGTTGTCCCGATCTCCCTGATCGTAGTCGGGTCTTCGGGATAGCGCGTCCGCTCTTCCGTTGTTTACACCCTTTATGTGGTGAATCTCGAAGTCGTACTCCATCAACTCGAGTACTTCCCTTGCGACTCGGCGGCTTATCTTCTGCGGCGACTTCCAATGTGTAAGGTTGAGGTGGTCGGAGAAAATCTTAATCTTGTGGGGGGAGCCGGCTAGGTAGGGCCGCCAGTGTCTCAGTGCTTTTACGATCGCTAGCAGTTCGAGGTCGTATATGTCGTAGTTGCGCTCAGCTTCGTTGAGCGTGGCCGAGTAGTATCCTATCGGGTGCTTTTGCCATCAGCTTTCTTTTGCAACAGTACGGCTCCCACCGCGTAACCCGACGCATCGACCTCTAATTCGAATTGGTCGGTGAGCGTGGGGTGTGCTAGCACCGGTTCGGAGGTTACGAGGTCTTTGAGAGTTTGGAAGGCTTTTTCTTCGTCGGTTCCCCAGGTCCAGTCCGCGTCTTTGCGAGTGAGGCGGTTTAATGCTCGGGCGTGTGTTGCGAAGCCGCGGATGAAGAGGCGGTAAAAATTACAGAAGCCGAGGAAGGAGCGTACGTCGCGTACCTTCGTAGGGCGGGGCCAGTCGCGTATGCCCGAAATTTTTACCGGGTCCATGCGAGTCACCCCCTTTTCAAGGATGACCCCCAGGTAATCCATCCGCGGTTGGTGGAAAAGGCACTTTTCCGGTTTGAAGTAGAGATCGTGGTCTAGCGCGATTTGGAGAATGTCGCACACCGCGTTAATGTGTGCCTGTAGACCCGCGTCTTCGTGAGTGGCTATACCGATGTCGTCCATGTAGACTCGGATAATGGTGCCCAGTCGTTCGTGTTTAAGGATGACGGGTGCGCAGATCTCATTCATCATGGCCTGAAAGGTCGCCGGTGAGTTTGTTAAGCCGAAGTACATTACCAACGGCTCGTAGAGTCCGTATTTTGTTTTGAACGCGGCTTTCGGTTCGTCTCCCTCTTTGACTCGTATGTTGTTATAACCCCAGCGAACGTCGAGTTTAGTGTAAATGTGACCGTTGCCAAGGTCGTTGATGAGTTCGGCCATGAGCGGCAGGGGGTATTGATTGCGAATGGTGCAGGCGTTGATCTTTCGGTAGTCTTGGACGGGGCGTAGTTTGCCGTCTTTCTTCTTGATGAAGAAGAATGATGACGCGTAAGGCGATTTCGATGGTCGGATATATCCCATCTTTAGCTGTTCTTCGAGCCACGTTTTGAGTTGGCCGTCTTCTTCCTGTGACATGGGGTACACCTTACAGTCGATACTTGCCGGTGTGCCCGGTTTGAAGTCTATTGCATGATCCCATGGCCTTGATGGGGGGAATCGGTGCGAGGCTTCTTCGTTGAAGATCTTAGCAAAGCGTTGATATGGTTCGGGGATTGCGGCCACTTTTATGTCTTGTCGAGCGGCGATGGCCAACTCAGTGGCGGTTGTTCGGATTTGGCATGCCTCTTCGAGTTCCGATACTACTTCCTCGGCCTCTTCTTGGGTTATGGCGGTTGCTAGTACGGTTTGTCGTTCTGAGGGGCGAGTGGATCGAAGGACAATGGGTAGGTTTTCCTCGTGGATTGTGGCATGCTTCCAGCTAATGGTTGGTTCGTAGGTGGATAGCCAGGGGTACCCCAGCACCAAGTCTTCGTCGCCGATGTCGGTGACGAGGAATCGCATGACCCTGTTAATCCCTTTTGTTTCTACGTCGAGATCGATGAAGTGCGTAATAGACCCAGCTTTATTTTCAGTGTTATCAATGTTCCATATTTTCTTTGGGCGATCTAGGGGTTGTAATCCTAGCCCCATACGTTTTGCGAACTGCTGGTCTTATGAAGTTGTCGGTGGCTCCCGAATCTACGAGCCCTTTTATGTCGGCCATGGAGTAACTTGTACGAATCGAGACTGGAATTCGAAGCGAACGGAAGCGAGTCATGATTACAGAGTTACAATTAATTGCCCTCACCCAGGCCGTTGGGTTTAGGCGTCCCGAAAACCCTCCTGATTCCATAGATCTTGGAATATGAGGTCTTTTACTTCGTCCGTTGCCCCTCGCACTCCTTCGAGCCATGTTTTGGCCGTATCTTGTGGTGTCGAGGTACTTGCAGTACGGGCGGTTGACGGTTCCTGACTGTAGTAGTCCGTCTCGGCGCTGCGACTTTGGCTTGTAGGAGGTCTGTACTGCTGCGTTTGTTTTCTGGGTCGTGTGCAGTCTCGTGAGAAGTGACCCGGGTTACTGCAGTTATAGCAAATGACTTCCCGCATGTCGCGTCTCTGTCCGCCTCCTCTGCCCCTTCCTCCTCTTTGATTTTGGTATTGCCTATTTTCCCTTCCTAGGACTTCTTCGGCATTAGCCAGTCTAGGCTCGAGAGCGATCGGCCGACGTGTCCATGGCGTTTGGGTCATATCTCGGTGGTGGGTTACGAGGAGGGGTCCACGGGGGTGCATAGTGTCGAGGAGGGTTTGAACGCGTTGAGGGCGTTGGTCGAGACATGTGCAGTCTAGCCCGGAGGTGGATGTACTGCTTTTGACGCTTTAGCGTGGCTTCCTTCCATTCGTTGAACGTGTCCGGGCTGTCGAGTTCGTAGACCTTGGTGAATAACGCGGGTGGTAGCCCCGCCGTGAATCGGTCGATCGTTTGCCGGTCGTTGAGGCGGTAATCAGCTTTCCGTGCTAGCTGTTTGAAGTTGGTGACGTACGTGTCAATATCATCTCCGATCATTTTGAAACCTTTCGCCAAGGCTGCTTGGGCCTGTTCTTGTTCCAGCACGTTGGAGAAGCGATCCGAGAAACCGGCGGTCAGGGTGTCCCAGAGATACTCATCATATCGGTCTCTTCCTCTCCTCACTTCGTCATTGAGCCAGGTGAGGAACCCGAGGGTCCAGTTGCTTACGGCCGGTCCTTTTACGTATCCCAAGAACATGAGGCATCTGCGGTATACATTTCGTAGGACGGGGGCGTCCCCGTTGAGTGCCCAATAGAGATGCCATTGAGTGAGGAAGGCTTCATAGTTGGCTCTGTCTCCTGTGAATACGGTGGGTTTCTCGCCCGTCAGCTTGTCTTCGCCAGGTTGTACTCCTCCTGCTCCTCCGCCTCCTCCACCTCCGCCACCTCCGCCGCCTCCGCCCCCGGGTGGCGCCGGGAATCCTCCTATCGGCGGTCCTCCTCGTGGTGGTCCTCCTCCGAAGTTTCCTCCGGGTCTTCTTGGCGGAGGGGGGCTCCCTCATCCCGGGGGAGGGTCCGGGTGGTCGGGTCCTACTGCGCGAAATATTGCGGCTTCGTCGGCGTCCATTCGATGCCCCGTGCTTGGGTGAATGGGTAGGAGGACTGCATTAGCTTCCTCTCGAATACGTCGTACCTCTTCATTAATGAAGGTGTCTTCTTGTGTGATCGTTGCCATTGCAGCTATGGCTGGGGAGCGTATGTGGATGACTTCCGGTTCGGTTATGTGGAGCGACTCAGCTGTCTGAACTATTTCTGCGACTTCTGATTCTTCGTCGTCGGCTTCGGTTTGGTCGTCTTCTCCGCTTGTTTCCGAGGGTGCGGGTGTGCGGGGTTCCGAGGTACTCGGTTCCTGTTCTGGCTGTCCGTCTATGCGTCCCCACTGTTCTCGAGTGGGTAATCCCCTTGTGTTGATGTCGCAGTTGAAGTTTCTCCCTGCGGGTCGTACTGCGTCCCACCTGTTGTCGATGGGGTTCCACGTAATCTCTACCCAGCAGACGTTCTCAAAGTTGAACTCAACTGGTCGGTATCGGGTAGGTCCCGACGCGAAGTCGACAAAGTATCCGGTGTCTCCTCGGTACTCTCTCCACCTTGCTGCTCCAAGGAATTGTACGGGCACGTTGCGATCTCCCCTTCGCTCAGAGGAGTATGTTTGAAAGTTGGTCCAACAATCTCGAGTCGTGAACGCCACGGTGGATGGATCTTGGTCTTAATGTAACGCCGCCACTGGCGTGAGTCCGACTTGGACCGTGAAAGGGCGTTAACGACTTAGCGAGTTTCGGTGACTTGATGGTCACATGACACGAATACACGGCCTCGAGGTGCACGTGATCGTAAGAAGCACTAGGGCGAGTTCCACTAGGCGTAGGTTGTCGACGACTTGCTCTACCAGAGACAAGCGAACGAGGTAGCAGACACACAAGAGGGGAACTAGGAATGGAGTCGTGATGGCCATTGAAGAAGACCAAGATGAGGATCCTTGGTCTTCGATGCGTACTACTTATACATGAGGAGGGTCGCTTTAAAGCTCCCCTTGAACCGAGACGACTAGTAGCGTAAGTAGCTCGAACCCTACTACGACTACTACTAGGAATGAGTCAGAGCATCACCACAAACATGTGATACTCCGGCTGACTGATACGAAGTCCGTGACTAATTACTACTTACTAAGGCAGTCACCACCGTATAGTAAGCGTTCACAGGCCGAATCGTGACATCCGATATGTGCTCGTGCCTGCCTGCCTTGCTGTTTCCCAGTCCGGCTCTCTACCTTTTTACCTTTCATCCCAGTTGCGCAAGTCCTTTGTCAGAAAGAAAGCTCACATCACCTTGGACCCCAGGCTTGATTGCTTCGATCCGTTCAGGGCTTTTGGTAGCATGTTGCAGGACTTCTGACATTTACTCGTTGTAACGCCGCCACTGGCGTGAGTTCGACTTGAACCTGATGAAGAGCGTTCGAACGACTTAGCGGGGTCTGCGACTTTATAGTCACGTGACACGAATACACGGCCTCGAGGTGCACGTGATCGTAAGGGGCACTAGGGCTAATTCCACTAGGCGTATACGAAGGACGACTTGCTCTACTAGAGACAAGCGAACGAGGTGACAGGCACTCAAGAGAAGAACGAGCGCGGGATGCGTGATGGCTATTGAAGAAGACCAGAATGGAGTCTTCTGGTCTTCGATGTGTACTACTTATACATGTGACGAGGCAGCTTTAAAGCTCCTCCCGAATCTGAACGACTAGTAGCGTAAGTAGCTCGAACCCTACTACGGCTACTAGGAATGAGTCATAGCATCACCACAAACATGTGATACTACGGCTGACTGATACTACGAGTCCATGACTGATTACGACTTACTAAGGGAGTCATCACCGTACAGTAAGTGTCCACAAACCGAGTCGTGACATCACCCCCTTTTTAGCTGCGACGACCGCGTCGCCGAGTAGGTCCGACACCGCCCATCCATCCCTCCTGCACTTCCGTGATCCTATCCCATGCATTCGCCATCTCCAACCGGAACTTGCCCCGACTGACTTCCCCCTGTACCCACCGAGCGCCTGGGATAGGGCGTGGAGTCGCTGCTCAATCCTCTCGGCCTCGCGCTTGTAGGCGCGGTAGCGGTGCAGCTCAGCCTTCAGACTTACGTCCTTAAGCTCGTTGACGGCGCGATCCACGCGGTGTTGGTTGCTGTGCCCGCCAACGAAGGCGTGCATGTCTTTGGGGAGGTAGTGGGGCTTACCGGCCTCACGCACCTGCGGTTCGGCGTACAGCGGTTTGGAGTATACTTTCTCGCTGTCGTCTACGAGGGCGAGAACGAGGGGTCCGGGTTCATGATGACCTGGACGTAGTGCCGCCTGGGACGTGTTACCGGCGGCGTCGGTGATGGGGTAGTGGACGAAGTCCGCCCCGCGGTTGTGTTTGTAGCCGTACAGCGCATGGCGGGTGCTGCCGCCTAGGTATTGGAGACGCGCTGCCGGGTACGGCGCTGCGTCGGTGTCGATGATGCGTTGCCGCGGTAAAGCGGGCGTCCGGTAGTGTCGCACGAGTACGGAGTCTCGAGTATGTTGTCAGAGTCGGTCGCGGTGATGATGTAGGGGTGCTCAGCTGGGTAGTAGTCCTTCAGGACTCCCTCTACCTGCTCGTAAACTGCCCTCTCAGCGTCTCGGTGAACCACCGGCGTCGCCAGAGGAGCTTCATTCTCCTTATCGCTGCTGCTCGTAACTGTGATTGCGCCCACTGACACGCCTCGGGTTGCCACTCCCTGTTCTTCATCCACTCTTCCCATCGCTTCGTCGCCGTCGTCTTCTTCCCTTTGATCCGGTATTGACTCGTATTGGGAGAGGTCGAGGTGACGGCTTTCACGGTCTTGGAGAGCTGTACGAAGCCGACGCACTTCAGCTTCCGTGAAGGGCGTGGCGTTGAGGCGTTGCCCGGTGGCGTCGAGGAGCCAGTAGTGTCGGAGGTTCCTCGGGGTGGTCGACGTTGTCGATGCATTGGACGTTGGACAGGGCGCCGCGCATCTCTTCGTAGGTGAGGTTGTCGAGCCCGAAGGCAGCGATAGAGAGGTAGCGTGGAAGAGGAAACAACACATTGTTGTTGAGAGTGATGAATCCAGTGTGAGGAGATGGGGAAACTTAGCATTGCCATTCCCGCTTATAACTCTTTTGATGCGACTGTCTTCGAACTCCGCTATGGCTTTGTCCGCAAATGTCGTCCTTGTTGACCCACTGATTGTCCGAGTCGGAGTATCCCCATTTTACGAGGTACTGAGTTTCTGCTTCTGCCGACCGCCGAGAGTCTAGAATCTGTTCGACCTCATTCTTCTTCTCCGTCCACAAGGTCCGGTGGCGGTTGGGT
>JAKELI010001203.1:0-10528 GCA_021525025.1 Lactarius hengduanensis
GTGCTCGCTGATCGGCGTGGGCTGGCGGAACTCGGGCTGTTTCTAGACTGTGAGATCGGGCTGCCTTGTCTGCTTTGTTGCGCACGTGTGTGTTTGTGAGGGTGTAGTGTAAGCATGCGGTTCTGTCATTTGGTGGGAAGATGCCAACGACCAGGACAATGGTGATGCTGTTGCAGCCATTCGTTCACTCCCGAATGGGATCTTGGTATTCCGACCTGATAGCAGGATGTGTTGGATGTGAAGGGCAAGAGGGACGCGACGCACGATAGCGATAACAAACACGAGGGGTAGAATGTGGAGGTTGTATGCCCGGACCAGACGTTCTATGCACTGGTGCATGTCGATATATCAAGCGACAATGATGCTCAGTCGCCAGGTGCAGGACGGGAAAACTTGAGGAAAAGCACACCAGGGTGAGATGTAAGACGTTGACATGGGTTGATTGGGTTGAGGTTGGACGACAGGACAAATAAGGAAGGTGAACCGTGTGAACCATCGAACGGGATCGAATCGATAAACGACTCTTGCTTCCATCGCTCCAATGAACCCGGTTCCAGTTCCGATCCTAATTATAGGATAGGAAAGATGTAGTCTGTGGTTACAACGAAGTGCCCATTATGTACGAGAGATATAGCTAGGAGGTACGTCACCGGTCTTTCCGACAATTAGAGAGACCATCTCACCGATCTTGTAGAGCACGAATACGACTCCACTTGGGTGGCCTTTCTGCTTCCTCCCCTTACGGCTCCTTGCGCCATATCGTCCGTTCAAGCAGTCTAAATTCCCAACATCAAAGACACGCCCAGTCTCATGGATTCACCATCTACGATCTCGTCGACATCTCGATCCTCGATCTTGATATCCCTGCACCGGCCGATGATGACCCTTGTTTCCATGTTACATTTCCGCAGGGTCGAGGATGCCCCTCCTCCAAGGCCATTTCCCACATCTCTGGTGTCCCATGGCCCCGTTCTCCTAGGCACTCGCCATCGCCTCCTTCTCCGGATATCCGTCCTCCCAGCGGCCTCGCGCGACGCGCTAGCATTATCTCCGAACCAGATATGGCCTGCACCGATTCGCTCGTCTCACCTTCCTTCCTGCGCCTGTTCGAGGTGTTCCCGAGCACACACATTATCCCGCCCAGCGCACGGTTCTCCTTCCAAATGCACCCCAACCGCACCTGCACACTCAGCTCACCCGCATTCCTTCACCCCCCTGCATTCTTTCACTCCCCGACCGAGTCCGCGCACGTACCTGCACCGCCACCGCCCCAGCGCATCATAGGCATTCAAACCGTGCAGCCCACGGCTCGCCCGACAGCAGGCGCGTCAGAGCCCTCCGATCCCTCTCCCGCTTGTCCTAGCGCACGTCCCGCGCTCGCGGCTGCCTGTCCTAGCCCGCGTCTCGAAGCGCTTCAGCGCTGCCGCCCAACTCGCGCTGTGCACGCTCGAGCTGTCCACCGACGACGACGACGCATGCGTTGCACAGCCAGCTGGCGCATCACATCTCGCGGCGCTCGCGACGACGCCCGCGCTGCGCGCCTACCCACCCCTGCGCACGGCCCGTCCTTCGTACTCGCGCTAGCCCTGGCGCTCCGCTCTATTGGCGCGGTCTCCGCGCTGACGCTACAAGCCCTCGATGCGGAGCTGCTCGCCACGGCGCCCGGCACGCTCTCGCATCTTTCGCTACTCACAGACACGCTTCCCTACGCGTTCTTCGACGACTTTCTCGCGGCGCCAGCTCGCGCGCGTCTTACCCACTTCGCGCTACCCCATCTCGTCGGGCGTGCCCCATGCAGCGGACGACGTCCTACCCGCCGCCGCTCCGCGCCTTGCGATGCTCGACAGTAGCCATGGCCTCGCGGCTGCACTTGCTCCTGGCCACCCGCTGCGGCGCGTGACGCTACGGACCGCGAGCACGCTGTACAACGGCCTGCACCCCGCGGCGCTGTTCGGCGCACTCGGTGGCTCTTGCTCGTTCTCGCGGTCGACGCAGACGTGCACGCGCGGGTGGTTATTAGGCACGCTGGCGAATACGAGCGCAGGGCTGGATGTAGTCGAGTTGTCTCGCGAGGGAAATTCAGACGAGGTAGGCGTCGGCTACCTCCCTCGGCTGTTTCTCTGACTGATCAGCACTAGGTCTCGCTTCAAGCGCTGTACGTGCAAGTCGGATCCTTATTGCCGATCGTGCGGGCGCTTCGTACGCTCCGCCTGCGGGCATCTCTGCCGACCGAGGCTGGAAAAGCGGCCCGTCGCGTCCCGCGCTGTGAACACGCCCTCCGCTGGGATCAGCATTGCGTCGTGTCTCCTTCCGGCGCTCAGTGGGAACTGGAGCGGGGAGTGTGGGTACGCACGAATTAAGCTCATGTATGTTCGTTTAACTACTCCCTTTTGGATGTTTTCTTTGCGCATATCTTTCTCATTCGATGATGACACTTATTACGGCTTGGGGTCTTTTTCTTTGAAGAGAAGGGCGCGGGTCAGACAGACAGCCTCTCTTTATTTGATCACTGCACGATCGCTACCCCGTATCATTATAGCTGTCTATAGTTCCGTCGTAAAGCTCATATACATCATGTTCTCCCACCGTGTACTTAACACACGACACGTACTCAGCGACTCGTGAACTCGTCTAAACTCTCCCGAATCGCGCGCTTCGCTCCTCTTCTGTCTGAGAAGCGCTGTACTATTGGCCAAGTACAGTATATTCGAATTCACAACAAAGTCTTGTGGAGTCGGTATCAGAAAATAACACACATTGACACACGCTGACGTTTCCGATGATGGGAGATAGAACACATCATTGAGACGTTACTGTATTGCACCGAGAACGGTTTTTACCCACCTAATTATATAATCGACTTGACCGCCGTCCATCGGAACCAGTTCGAACAGTGACAATGGATACGCGGTCTAGCTGATATAAAGCGACCGTCTGCGCCCCTGCTCGGCCTGTATACCGTGAAGGCGGATGAGTGCGGCGGTGCAATGCCAAAGGTGATTCGTGCTGGTACCAGGCCGAAGAGCGGAAGCGCAACATTAGGGTCATGGGGCGGAGGAGTTTCAGCCGGGTATGTGAATCCTCGCGTGGCACCAGGTCTCGGGAGTTGGAGGGAGAAGGGTCGCATGGAGACGGAAGGCACGTACCAATTTCGGTGAGCGCGAGCCGAACCGCGTACCCTCTTCCTCGCGCCCGCACCCGTCCTCCTCGATTGACCGGCCGCGCCGCCCAGTCGAAGGTGCTGGCTCCGACGCAGCAGATGGGAACGTCGTGAATGGAGGGGGAAGTTGCTACCTACATGAGCGACGAAATTCTGAGCTTGACGTCGTCGCGTTTTCGTGAAGCAGGTTACGCGGCGGAGACTACGAAGAACGGACCAGTGGCCAGGTCAGCGAGCGAGATTTGAGAGGATGGTGCACTGTTTCTCTGCGTTGTCGATGCTGAGATCGGCAGGCGGGGCACCTCCTTTTCGAGTTCTGAGCCAGATCGATGTCCTAAGCGAAGATAAATCGGTACTTACTTCATTTGAGGGGTAGGGTTGGTTTGTCTTTTGAAGTTTTGTGTGGGTTGTTGAGAAGGTCACAGGTTGATTGAGGGAGGTGTGAACGAGAGTAATGAGATACTAGAAATTCGGAGGGCCCTTCGGGCCCTCCTCACTTCTATTGTCGCACTTTATGTCTATGTTTAATTCATGAGAAGTCACCTTATTATAGATGCCCCCCACACTCACTCGTGCTTCCCTGCACTTGCCCACACTTCTCTGCGCTCACCCGCGCTCTGTACGCTTTCTAAGCGCCGCATTCCCGCGCCGCTGTCAGGCTGTGCGCGCTCAGCTTCTCAAGTTCCCACTCGTGTTCCCACTCATTCCGGACACTTTCCTACACCTTAGCCCACATTCCCTGGTATATACTTCGTGTAATTACAACTACAACAAAGTCGAGTAATAGTAGACTCCCCCCCTTTGGACTTCAGACTTTGGAGCTCAGTGAGGCACACCCCTTGCGTTCCCCAGCGCGCCGCACTCGCGCGCGGCCTTAGCAACTCGAACTCGACATGTTCCCGACCCAGGGGACCACCTCTACGAAGTTTCGCGCCGCGCCGAAGTGTGCGCGACTGTTTCCGATCACTTGCAACCACCCGACTCGCAGGCTCTGTGTAGCCTCTCCCGACCTCTCCGCACTCGCGCGCGGCTTTCACCCTTCGACACCGACGCGTCCGCGATTCCCGCAGACCTATATACGAAAGCTCGCGCTCCGCGGGGACCTGCGCGACGCCTTGCGACGCCTCACACCCCCAAACCTGCTCATCTTAGATGTGTTCCCCAGCGATCACAGATGGTATAGGGTCGCCGCCCGATGCGCTTGAATGACGTCTCGCAAGTTCACACACATGCCCAAATCACCAGGACCAATTTGTAATGAGCTGACAGTTGGTTGTGGTGGGTCAAATGGTCAATTGGTTATCGGGTGACCGGTGCAGCAAGAACGTCAGGTGATACAAATCTTCCCTATGCAGATCACGGGGACATTTTAAATACCGATCCAAACACCGAGTCCGATGTGGCAAAACACCGTTGAGAAAAGGGTATGCAAGCAAAGAAAACAGTTTCGCCGAGAGCCCAAAGTTGACGACATGTGCGAGCGTGCCGAGGTGAACGGACGCCGAGCAATTTTGAAAAACGTTGCCTTGCCAAATAGAGACGCAAGGGCACATTGAGTAGCGTTCATTCTCCGCTCACTCCGAAGACAAACATTTCTCTTTAATATATAGTAGGTGATATTTGATTTGATATTAAAAAGGTCGTTCTCGGAGGTTGTCGGGTGAAGTAGGAATCGAACGGCGCTTCGTCAGTGCGCTGTTTTCACACGACCTTCTTGCGTCTGTCTACCTCCATCCATCGCTCCTACGTCCCATCCATCGCTCCTACATCCATCTTTGCTTCATCACACAACATTCAAGATTAGAAAACGAATTTCCTTATATCTTGTGATGGCATCGAATTCACGATCTGCAACTGATATGGTCGATCAAGCTCAGTTAGTCGAACTACTTCCACTTGAGCATAGGCTGACCGGTTCACGTACAGATATATTGACTTGAAAGGTATATGGGACCCACCATTACTTTTGAGCAGAATCGACGTTCGCGTAGAAATATCTGTCGATTTTATCAAGACACGTCCTACGTCCGACCTAGAGCTCGTTTTCAAGGACGATGCCGGTGTCAAATACAAGTCTAACAAATTCAAGAACGACACCCCTGTTCTTTGGAACCCCGACATGTTCGTCGTGTTTGGCCTCACCGCCGCATGCTAATTCCTTCCGTACAGCCACGTTAGGACCCACACCAGTGCGACGTTGATCATCCGGCGAGCGCTTTTCAAGATCAGGGTTGCTGATATTTCGGTTAAGTTTGAGCCATACAACCTCGGAGACTCCAAGGTTGTCCGTCTGGAAGGTGGGGTCTCTTGCTCCTAGTACAGTCTACTTCATGCTGAGAGGCTTCACAGATACCGACCGTTGCGTTACCGTAACCTTTGTGTACGGGAAACCCAAACCCGTGGGTCTTTGGTTGTTCCCTGCTGCCAGAAAGCCGTTAAATTCCTCCTATAGTTGGCAGGCGTCACTCGCGTTCTTGGCTCTCGGCCCACCTTCTCAAACACCGTCATCCTGCAACACCGTCATGGAATTCCAGAAGTCCAGTTCAGAGTGCTTATTATAGGAAGGGCGAACGCAGGGAAGACGTCGATTCTACAGAGAATCTGTGAAACGACAGAGAGCCCCGTCATTTACCGAGGAATGGAGAAGGTACGTAGTCCAACCCTTTCGTCTGTTAATGTGATCTCACTTCCGACCAGGTTAGACTCGACCCGTCCATGGATGTTAGTGACAATAGTACTTCTCTTCGGTTGCCGCTAAACATGGAGCCAGCGAGGCGAGCACACGATCGATGACGAACTCGTGTTCTCCAATAATAACGGCTACGTTTTCCATGACTCTCGCGGCATTGAGTCGGGTAGCACAGAGGAACTCGGAATTTTGCAGGAATTTGTCCGACGCAAGTGTGGAGAGAGGCGATTGCGAGACAGACTGCATGCAATATGGTTTGGACTCTCGAGTGTTCACGATTACGCCAACTGATGGTCATATTTTTTGAGGTACTGCGTGCCAATGGACAACCAACGACCACAGCTCGATCTGAGGTTTTTCAAGGACATCTGTCCTGACGGGAATGGTGCGTCATTACGGACGTTCGTGACTGTATTAAGAAGACAATTTTCAGTCCCTGTCGTTGTTGTATTCACAAAATACGATCAATTCTGGAAAAATGTCCGAATCTATGTGGAGGATTTCGGAAGCCCAGACGACAACATATTTGATGTGGCGGAGAAACAATTTCAACAGCACTACCTGCTTCCCCTTGGTGATGATGTCAAATTCGTGCGATTAGAAAGTAGGTTCAGATCCAAATACCGGAGTTAGATGCTAATGCTTTTGGGCAGAAATGCACAGGCAAAATATGGGCTGCAATAGGCTTATCGAGACGACGGCTGCAGCTTTGAATGACAACATCGTCGGACTAATGCTTTTGGCTGTGCAGAAGGGAAATCTAGAATTGAGTGTTAAAAGAGCTTTGAACCGGTGAGTGCGCCAATCGAAGCGGCGAAGTGAGCGGCGACGACAACAAATATCGTAGTGTCCGTTCCCGCACTGGCATGGACGTTGAACGTATCGTTCGGGAATGTCTTTTCCCGTTTCCATACATCTGGGTAAGTGTCAATAAAATGTGATACATGGCTCATGATGGTTGATGCTGCCCAACACGTAGTGGGTGAGTATCATCTCTTACTCGCGGTTTCGAGGTCGACTGACCTGACCATGCCATGAACCATGGTGTTGTGCGTCCCAGTTGGTGAGCGACTACCTCTCCCCGCTGCGTATCACTCTTGCTGACAACACACACACCTGTCCTCGATCCTCCAGTCCGTGAGTGGCTGCCGGGGCTCGCTGTGTTTGAAGCCTGCTGACGACGCCTGTCCTCGGCTCTCCAGTCCGTGAGTGCCTGCCGTGGCTTGCTGTATTTGAAGCCTGCTGACGACGCCTGTCCTCGGCTCTCCAGAAAGTGAGTGGCTGCGGTGGCTCGCTGTGTTTGAAGCCTTCTGACGACGCCTGTCCTCGGCTCTCCAGAAAGTGAGTGGCTGCCGTGGCTCGCTGTGTTTGAAGCCTGCTGATAATGTCTGTCCCCGGCTATCCAGGAAGTGAGTGGCTGCCGTGGCTCGCTGTGTTTGAAGCCTGCTGACGACGCCTGTCCTCGGCTGTCCAGTTCGTGAGTGGCTGCCGTGGCTCGCTGTGTTTGAAGCCTGCTGACGACGCCTGTCCTCGGCACTCCAGAAAGTGAGTGGCTGCCGTGGCTCGCTGTTCGAAGCCTGCTGACGACGCCTGTCCTCGGCTCTCCAGGAAGTGAGTGGCTGCCGTGGCTCGCTGTGTTTGAAGCCTGCTGACGACGGCTGTCCTCGGCTCTCCAGTTGGTGAGTGGCTGCCGTGGCTCGCTGTGTTTGAAGCCTGCTGACGACGCCTGTCCTCGGCTCCTGGAGTCCGTGAGTGGCTGCCGTGGCTCGCTGTGCTTGAAGCCTGCTGACGACGCCTGTCCTCGGCTGTCCAGTTCGTGAGTGGCTGCCGTGGCTCGGTGTGTTTGAAGCCTGCTGACGACGCCTGTCCTCGGCTCTCCAGAAAGTGAGTGGCTGCCGTGGCTCGGTGTGTTTGAAGCCTGCTGACGACGCCTGTCCTCGGCTCTCCAGGAAGTGAGTGGCCGCCGTGGCTCGGTGTGTTTGAAGCCTGCTGACGACGCCTGTCCTCGGCTCTCCAGAAAGTGAGTGGCTGCCGTGGCTCGCTGTGATTAAAGCCTGCTGACGACGCCTGTCCTCGGCTCTCCAGGAAGTGAGTGGCTGCCGTGGCTCGGTGTGTTTGAAGCCTGCTGACGACGCCTGTCCTCGGCTCTCCAGAAAGTGAGTGGCTGCCGTGGCTCGGTGTGTTTGAAGCCTGCTGACGACGCCTGTCCTCGGCTCTCCAGTTGGTGAGTGGCTGGCGTGGCTCGCTGTATTTGAAGCCTGCTGACGACGCCTGTCCTCGGCTCTCCAGAAAGTGAGTGGCTGCCGTGGTTCGCTGTGATTAAAGCCTGCTGACGACGCCTGTCCTCGGCTCTCCAGGAAGTGAGTGGCTGCCATGGCTCGCTGTGTTTGAAGCCTGCTGACGACGCCTGTCCCCGGCTATCCAGTTGGTGAGTGGCTGCCGTGGCTCGCTGTGTTTGAAGCCTGCTGACGATGCCTGTCCTCGGCTCTCCAGGAAGTGAGTGGCTGCCGTGGCTCGCTGTTTGAAGCCTGCTGACGACGCCTGTCCTCGGTTCTCCAGAAAGTGAGTGGCTGCCGTGGCTCGGTGTGTTTGAAGCCTGCTGACGACGCCTGTCCTCGGCTCCCCAGAAAGTGAGTGGCTGCCGTGGCTCGCTGTATTTGAAGCATGCTGACGACGCCTGTCCTCGGCTCTCCAGGAAGTGAGTGGCTGCCGTGGCTCGCTGTATTTGAAGCCTGCTGACGACGGCTGTCCTCGGCTCTCCAGAACGTGAGTGGCTGCCGTGGCTCGCTGTGATTAAACCCTGCTGACGACGGCTGTCCTCGGCTCTCCAGGAAGTGAGTGGCTGCCGTGGCTCGCTGTATTTGAAGCCTGCTGACGACGGCTGTCCTCGGCTCTCCAGGAAGTGAGTGGCTGCCGTGACTCGCTGTATTTGAAGCCTGCTGACGACGCCTGTCCTCGGCTCTCCAGTATGTGAGTGGCTGCCGTGGCTCGGTGTGTTTGAAGCCTGCTGACGACGCCTGTCCTCGGTTCTCCAGGAAGTGAGTGGCTGCCGTGGCTCGCTGTATTCGAAGCCTGCTGACGACGCCTGTCCTCGGCTCTCAAGAAAGTGAGTGGCTGCCGTGGCTCGGTGTGTTTGAAGCCTGCTGACGATGCCTGTCCTCGGCTCTCCAGGAAGTGAGTGGCTGCCGTGGCTCGCTGTGATGAAAGCCTGCTGACGACGCCTGTCCTCGGCTCTCCAGTTCGTGAGTGGCAGCCGTGGCTCGCTGTATTTGAAGCATGCTGACGACGCCTGTCCTCGGCTCTCCAGTTGGTGGGTGGCTGCCGTGGCTCGCTGTGTTTGAAGCCTGCTGACGACGCCTGTCCTCGGCTCCCCAGAAAGTGAGTGGCTGCCGTGGCTCGGTGTATTTGAAGCCTGCTGACGACGGCTGTCCTCGGCTCTCCAGTTGGTGAGTGGCTGCCGTGGCTCGCTGTGTTTGAAGCATGCTGACGACGCCTGTCCTCGGCTCTCCAGAGCGTGAGTGGCTGCCGTGGCTCGCTGTGATTAAAGCATGCTGACGACGCCTGTCCTCGGCTCTCCAGGAAGTGAGTGGCTGCCGTGGCTCGCTGTGTTTGAAGCCTGCTGACGACGGCTGTCCTCGGCTCTCCAGAGAGTGAGTGGCTGCCGTGGCTCGCTGTGTTTGAAGCCTGCTGACGACGCCTGTCCTCGGCTCTCCAGTGCGTGAGTGGCTGCCGTTGTTCGCTGTTTGTAGCCTGCTGACGACGCCTGTCCTCGGCTCTCCAGGAAGTGAGTGGCTGCCGTGGCTCGGTGTGTTTGAAGCCTGCTGACGACGCCTGTCCTCGGCTCTCCAGAAAGTGAGTGGCTGCCGTGGCTCGCTGTGTTTGAAGCCTGCTGATGACGCCTGTCCTCGGCTCTCCAGGAAGTGAGTGGCTGCCGTGGCTCGCTGTATTTGAAGCCTGCTGACGACGCCTGTCCTCGGCTCTCCAGGGAGTGAGTGGCTGCCGTGGCTCGCTGTATTTGAAGCCTGCTGACGACGCCTATCCTCGGCTCTCCAGTTGGTGAGTGGCTTCCGTGGCTCGCTGTTTGAAGCCTGCTGACGACGCCTGTCCTCGGCTCTCCAGAAAGTGAGTGGCTGCCGTGGCACGCTGTGTTTGAAGCATGCTGACCGAACGGATGTCCTCGTCTCTCCATTTTGTGAGTCGCTGCCGTGGCTCGCTTTGTTTGAAGCTGCTGACGACGCCTGTCCTCTGCTCGCCAGTCCGTGAGTGGCTGCCGTGCTCGTGTGTGTTTTGAAGCCTGCTGACGACGCCTGTCCTCGGCTCTCCAGGAAGTGAGTGGCTGCCGTGGCTCGCTGTGTTTGAAGCCTGCTGACGACGCCTGGTCCTCGGCTTCCAGGAAGTGAGTGTGTGCCGTGGCTCGCTGTGTTTGAAGTCTGCTGACGACGGGCCTGTCCTCGGCTCTCCAGGGATTGAGTGGCCGCCGTGGCTCGGTGTGTTTGAAGCCTGCTGACGACGCCTGTCCTCGGCTCTCCAGGAAGTGAGTGGCTGCCGTGGCTCGCTGTGTTTGAAGCCTGCTGATAATGTCTGTCCCCGGCTCTCCAGTCCGTGAGTGGCTGGCGTGGCTCGCTGTGTTTGAAGCCTGCTGACGACGCTGTCCTCGCTCCTCAGTCCGTGAGTGGCTG
>JAKELI010001204.1:0-10500 GCA_021525025.1 Lactarius hengduanensis
CTGTCCTCTATAATTTGTTGGTGACCGTCAGGACCCGCTGACTAAGCCTCCCTTGTGCCCCTGCAACTTTATGACTAAGCGGCAGCAGCTTGGAAACTGCGAGTCCACCTCTAGGATTGTAAAATGCACAGGAGTGATGCAGGGGCTGAGAGTCACATCAGTAAGAACACATGTTACTGCCAGGGTTTGCCCAACTTTTTACTGGTGCACCAGCAGAAAGCCATGCAAGTTGCACAAGTTGGCAAGTTGACCAAAATATTTTTAATATCAATTTTATTATTAGAATAAAATAATAGATAGAAATATTTATCTTGTTAATTGCTACTACATTATTTGTTGTTGTCCCGTTCGGGGTGTGCTCACGTCACAAAATACAAAAATATAAAAAATAAATATTATTGCATAACTAAAATATGCACATCATATGGAGACTATATTTAGCTCTACCCCCGCCGCCCCTATTCGCCTGCCACCGCCGTCCCCCAGTCCTGTTATCACAACCCTCATCGGCGCGTGCTTGTCGTCGTCAGTCGTCGTCTTCGTCTCGTTGCATTGCGTTGTTGTCACCTTGCATGTTGTTGTCACCTTGCGTTGTCGCTGTTGCGGTCGTGGTTGGTTGGTTGCGGCTCCTGGCGTTGTGGGGGGGAGGGGCGCTGTGTTGGGGTGGTGGTGCAGCAGGGTGGCGTCGTGGTGAGACTTGCATGTCGTGGCGGCGGGGCTTTCATATGGCGGGTAGCGCTGTGTTGTGGTAGTGACGGTGCGGCGAAGAGTGGAGGCGATGGCCACAAGCTTGCGTGCGGCGAGGTGGAGCCGGTGGGGACTTGCGGGGCTTGAGGGGTAAAGCGCAGGGGGCACGCCTTGCATGTGCTGGCGGAGGCGGTTTGAGGTGCAAGTGACGAGTCATGAGAAACGAAATAAAAAATAAAAATAAATAAACATATCTGGAGAACTGGGCCGAAGCCCAGCCACGAGCTGACGTGTGGTGAGGCGACGAGGCAGCTGCGGCGGGGACGTGGTCTGTGATACCATTGAGAAACAATAGGAAATTTAAAATAAAATAAAACCTTATCTTAGAGAAAGCCAAGCTCGTCGTCGTCAGCCGGGGTCTTGCGTGTTGCGACGGCATGACGTCAAGGGGGGGTTTCGCACAGCGGGGTGGTCGGTGGTGGAGAATCTTGCGTGAGGCAAAAGATGGCGGCGCTATGGGTTGGTGTGGCGGGGCGGCGGCAGTGACGTCGCTCTGTGACAAGTGAGAAATGAAGAAAGAAAAATAAATAAAAATCGGGGTCCATCATAATTGCAGTGGAGCGTGGTGAAGAATGGTGGCGGCCACGGGCTGGCATGAGGGGGCGGCGGGGACTTTGCAATGCTTAACGGGTAAGGTTCTGCAATTGCAACAGTGAGACACGGAACGAAAAAAAAGAAATCTGGTTGTGGTTGCAGCCGCGTCGTATTGCATGCTCCTGCGCCGTGTCGGGGTAGTGTCGTGGCGGGACTTGCGTGCTGTGAAGGCACGGCGTTGAGGTGAAGGCACGGCGTTGAGATGCGGCGGTGGTGGTGTCGGTGCCCGTGCAGCAGATGAGCCGAGGTCACGGTCCTGCGACAGTTCGAGGTGAAGAGAGAACAGAAAAAGAAAAAAGAAAAGAACTTAACGAGGCAGTGGTAGTGACGTCGGTGCAGGGCGAAAGTGCCTGCATGCACGAGAGGACAGTATGATGACATCGTCCTGCAACAGTTCAGGGTGGAGCGGAAGAAAGAAAAGGAAAACTTAACTAGCTATGATAGTATGACGAGGCGTGTTCCTTTTGTGTAGGCCGTGGGGGTGGTCCACGTGCAACGGCAGGGGTGAGAGCTGCAGTTGAGGCCATGGTGGTTAGAAGGGCGGCGTCAGAGTGGCGACGAGGGTGGTGGGCGGCGTGGAGCGTGGCTGTGTAAGCGTGGTACTGTACAGTACAGCCAAATCCAAAACAGGGGGCCCCTTGTGACCACATTACAGCTGTTTTCATAACATCTGTCGGGTCGTGACCATTTTTCGCTTATAGGCGTAGTCTGAATGGGCACCTGGCGACCATGCCGAATTTTCTTCCCACAAAAATAAATCATTGTAATTAAAAAAAGAAATTGTGGTAATTTATTTAAGGTGAGTTGTCAACACATCGATTCGACGGGAAAGGAAGGAGTATTCATATTGAAAATACATATATTACAGGAGCCTAATTGGAAACTGCCCAGCACTGCTCGCACATGCAGCGCGAAACTTGAAGGACTTGTTAAGGGATTGCACATATTAGATATGGACAGTGCACTACCTTCAATTAGCCTTAGAGAGCAAGGGTGAGCCAAATCAGGAGCGTTCGCGTTAATGAAGGCCAGTGCGAACGCGAACAGACGAGGACGAGAGTGAGCGAGAATGAGCGGGAGCGAGACGAGAATGAGGAGAGGCGAGGCGAAGCGGGAGTACGACTTTTGCAAACTTAATCCTTCGAGGTAGGGCTTGACTTCCGGGATAAGCACGCAGCGTTGGAGGGGAAGGTGGCGACCGGGCGTTGCCTGTATTCAGCAGGAGTGAAGTGTTTAAATACAAGAAAATCAGTAGCTTTGTCTGAGCCAAGGTAAGAAGTAAGAGGGAATGTAGTGTAGGAGGAGGAGAAAGGTGGCATAGGGGCCGGGAGGAAACGAGACGGGACGTCGAGACGATCGAGACGCGGAATCAAGGGCATAAGATACGACATGACGAGACGGGTGGCGAGGGAGTATGCGGGGTCATCAAAGAGGTAGCGAGACCGAGGCCGACGGCAGGGGCAACATGCATGCATAATAACAATAGACAGTAAAATGGTACAATAGGAAGAACCCGCACCTTTGCCAGAGACAAAAATGCAGTGTGGCCGAAGTGATCGATGCTTGCGAAGTGTCTTGACGTGTTCAAAGGAGAGGCCGTAGGCAATGAGTACGGAGTGAGGATGAACAATGAAAGCACGAGGCGCGGGAACGCGCGGCCTGACTTTGAGTGCCTACGAGCCACTTTCGAGGCGGTCAGCGTCGACGTCCATGGCGATGTGAAGCAAGGGTGAGCGAAGGAAATAATGAGGAGAGTGTGTGAGAGCACGAGCGACTGTACCCTGTAATACTGATTCCAGTGAGCTCATGGATTTCTGAGTCACGCGATCCCTGATGCAACATTGATGAGGCCAACTCCTTGATGACATTGGAGTACCGGTGAACCATCGTTGAGGGTTTTCGTTGAGGGTCCGGAAGGGACGACAACGGAAAGGGAGTGACCACGCTGATGGCAAGCTGCCGAGCATGACAACGCAGATAACTATTCTATAACCCCAATTCTTCATGATAGCCCAATTTCTCAAGAATTTCCCCGTCGCTTAACTATGAACCCCGCTCTCGTGTTTTGGATGTCCGCTGGGCTACGCGAAAGCTCACCCGACAGATGTTATGAAAACAGTGTTGTGAACACATGACTCATCCGTCGTCGTGTGACTCGCGGATATTAGTAAGGCAATGTGCAAGCCTGTTTATTACAGGCATTCCGAGATTGTATCCTTCCTCTGTCTCAGATGTATCCCTTGTATGAATAGGAGTAGGCCGCGTCAGCGCGACGCGCAAGCATAGTATTTTGTGTATTTAAACAGCTAGTTTTGCGACAGGAATCCCAGAATTCTCTCGCCTACTTTCCTGCCGTTTCGAGTTTCCATTAGTCATCAACAGTCACACGAAGGTGGGCGACATCACACTTGATCAAGTGTGAGGCTACCCTAACCCTAGCTCACGCTCAGAAGAATCAAGAACAGTCATTTATCGTACAAGAAGAAGAAAGCGCGTCAATAGTATCAAGTCTATCAAGGTACTATTTTATTCGCTGTAATAGCGCCGCCCCTGATCTTTCTTCGGTCAGTGGGACACGCACCCCGAGAGTGTCGCGACACACATTTGGTTGCGCAACCCACTTAGTAGGCCCGCGGTACTAGTGCGCTGATGGCAGACGCGAACGCCCCGGCAGGACAGGGAGCAGGGCTGTCTCCCATTGAGGTTCTGCAGCAGGGGTTTACACCAGAGGTATTTCAAGCTATGCGAGTTATCTTCCACGGATTCGAGCAGCGGTTCCAAGCCGTGGAGAGTAATGTAGTCACGTCCCAGCAGTTTCAGAGGTCAATAGAAACTGCATTCACCCATACCAACCTTACGATAGCTGCTCCCCCGGTCCAGCAGCAATCCTCCTCGCCTAAGGAGAACTTCACAAAACTAGTGGTCCAACCTTTCTCTGGGAAGACAACCGACAATGTGGCCGCATGGATAGCCTTGGCTGAGGACGCGCTCGACACCGGCAAGGTCCCAAGAGATCGCTGGACTCAGTATGCCACTCAGGTCTTTCGAGAGGCCGCACTCGCTTGGTATCACGCCCGGAGGCTTGCGAATAATGGACGCATTCCGGCCTGGGATGATTTGAAAAAGATGATGATGAACCATTGGGCTCACCCCGCTCACGCTAACGAACTTAGGGCTCGCCTTGAGAATCTGAACTGCCGAGGAGGCGTTACTGAGTATACTTGCCAGTTCGAGAATGTCGAGGCTCAGATCCCGCAACCTGAAATGACGTTCAATGATCGCAAGTACCGCTTCACCTTGAAGCTCCCCAGGGAGTTGTCGCTACAGCTTATGGCTCGCACTGAAGAAGACATGGCAATTTATTACTCGGCTGCTAGACAGTGGGACAGTCTTAACAAACTGGCCCAGGGAACGCCGGCCAACCAAATGGGCCCCCTGAGGCCCTTCAAAAAGTATCGTGTCCCGTCTGCATCTTCGATGCGCCCTGCCTCGACCACCATGCCCTATCTAACTCCCACAGCTTCGTTGAGTCGTCCTGAGCCTATGGATCTCGACACGATGAACATGAGTCGTGACCCACGCAGACCCCCTGCCTCGGCTCGCTGCTATAACTGCAATGAGTCGGGACATTTCGCGCGGGACTGCCGCAAACCCTTGAGACGCTCGACCGATGGCGCAGAACGAAGGACAGCGCCCGGACGCCCCAGGACAACGAAGCCCATGCATCTGTTTGAAGAGGTCGAAGAACCCGCAAACGAAGAGTATCAATCGGAAGAAGTCGAAGCTGAGAGGCCCGAACCTGAATTGCAGTACCCACCTGAGCGTTACGCGTCTGAGGAATATGCCCCGGAGAACTACGATCCTGACAAGCTGGATCTAGAGCTGCAATATCTCGTTAACGAGGCCAATATGATGGAAGATAAATGCGGGCCACTTACCGAAGAAGACGAAGAAGACTTGGCCAACATAGTGTATTATGACGGGGTTGAACCAGACTGGAGCGAGCAATGGTCGCCCGCTCGCGTCGTGTCCCCCGGCGATCCTGGCGAAGACGTAGTAATCCCTGCCCGCGCAGCTCAGAAGAGGAAGCTGCGACCCGCTACTAACCGATTCCTCGAAGGGCCCGCTGAACACGAATGGCGACCCGTCTCTCCTGTGTTCTCGGAGAAGTCAGTCGGAGAAAACGAATGGCGACCTGTCTCACCTGTGTTCCCTGAGAGACCCCCTTCGCCCAAGCCTGGCTGGTTGTCTCCCGACTCTCCCCCTAGCAACGTCTTGGGAGGAACTCGAGAGGACCCCTTGGAAGTCTTCACTATTGCGCATCCCGGGCTACCCATCTACAGGGTGGAGATCGGCCCTCCAAAATCTACTTTGTCGACGAACGTGCTGGCCTTTATCGTGGTCAACACCATATTCGATACTGGAGCAGAATCGAACTACATTACCGCTCAAAAGGCCCACGCGGCCCAAGCAAAAGTCTTTCCGATCACGACTCGGGAGATTGTCGGCGCCGGACGGACAACGACTACGGCCTTTGCGTCGTTCTCGCTCCGCATTGGAGGCTTGATCTCCAAGTGCTACGCCTATATCCTGGACGAGGCTTCTCAGTTCCGCTATGACCTGCTCTTGGGACGTACTTGGCTCAAGAGACATGACGCCGCCCCGCGATGGGACGACGACGCATACGAATTCACTCACCCGGAGAAACGTACTTGTCTCCTCATCAAGCCAGTCCTCGCCCAAGAACGACCAGGAATGCCAAACTTGCTAACGAAGCTCGCTTGGCGCCTTCGACTCCCACACCAAGGACCTCGTCCTCCCACGCTTCTTCACCATATGACGAACGACACGGTCGCGCGGGACAACGAATCGACTGCCTCTAACGATGGGAGCGTCACAACTGTCAGGGAGAAGTTTGGTGAGCACGTAAAGAAGATCATCAAGGAAGCCATACCTGGTGCTTTCAGAGACAAGGTAGGCTTTCCGCCCCTTCGGAAATGGGTACATCAGATTGATGTTGGGGACGCGAAGCCACTGAGGCGCTATGGACGCCCCCTTACACCTGTCGAACACGAATCCATCAAAAACTTCGTCGACGACGGGTTAGATGAGGGAGTAATTGAACCTTCCGAATCCCCATGGTCGTCACCCCTCATCCCAGTCCCCAAAAAGGACGGTACGTCGCGCATCTGCGTTGACTATCGTGCTCTTAACAAACTCACCAAACCAAATGCCTATCCTTTACCCCGGATAGATGAGTGTTACCGAAATCTTGCAGGAGCTCAACACTTCACATGCCTGGATCTTCGCAGTGGATACTGGCAGGTAAGATTAGCCAAAGACACGAAAGAGAAAACGGCATTCACCTGCCGATATGGCCATTTCCAGTTCCGTGTCATGCCCTTTGGGCTCACGAATGCTCCTGCCACTTTTCAGTGTATGATGAATGAGATCTTGCGCACCTTTATTGACCACTGCGCTATGGTCTACTTGGACGATGTAATCGTCTTCTCGTCAACAGAAGAAGAACATATGCAAAATGTTCTCGACGTTGTGCGTGCGCTTAACCAGCACGGCCTGATCCTGAACTGAAAAGAAATGTACGTGGGGTCCGTCCCTCGATACTGTACCTGGGTCACATAGCATCTGGGGAAGGTCTCTGACGAATCCAGAGAAGGTCGACGCATATTGAAGTGGCCGTCGTGTACGATGATTCCGAGGTACGCGGCTTCTTGAATGTTGCTGGGTATTACCGTCGTTTCATACGAGGCTTTGCGAAGACCGCCGGCCCGATGTATAAGCTCTTGGAGGGAAGCCCGCGTCGAGGAACACCTATCCGGTGGACCAACGATTGTGAGTTGGCAATGAAGCATCTGAAGGACGCACTGACCTCCGCCGATCTGCTCTTGCATCCTACGCCTTGGCGACTGTTCGTAATAGACACGGACGCCTCCGGAGAATGCCTTGGCGCCGTACTTCAGCAGACTGCCGACCCGTCCGCTGAAATAAAGAAGGGGAAAGAGGCTGGTGAGCAAAAAGACCGTTTCAAATTCAAAGAGAAAGACTTACGGCCTATCGCCTTCGAATCGCGGCGCATGACTCCTACCGAACAAAGATACTCTGCGCAAGAAAGAGAAATGCTCGCGATTGTATACGCGCTACACAAGTGGAGAGGTTATGTTGAAGGATCACCCATCCTCGTACGCACCGATCATGAGTCCCTTAAATATTTCCTGACACAGAAAAACCTTGGTCGTCGACTTGCGCGCTTTGTGGATGATATTGCCCACTTTGATGTCGAAATCATCTATAGACCTGGAAGACATCAGCTTGTAGCCGACGCCCTGTCACGAAGGAAAGGACACAAGGACGTACCAGATTCCGAGACCCTCGTCCCGCTCTTCGCCGCTCCACTGAACCCGTTCGAAGAAGTTGTGAAGGATCGCAGCCCCATCTTCATGACGTTCGCAGAATATAAGCGACGCCTTCAGCAGGGTGAAGAACCGTCAACAGTAGGAAATGGAACGTACCTCTTGAACGGCGACGTCCTGTGCAAGACGATCTTGAACCGATGGGGAGAAGGAGTCGTAGTGGAAGTCCCAACAACACAGGACATGGCCGAAGAGATGGTGCGGACGGTCCACCAAGAGCTTGGACACTTGGGAGGGAAGGCCATCCTGGCCGCGCTACGAACCCGAGTAAACATCCCGTACGCACAAGAGATCGTTGAGCGTACACTGAAGAGTTGTGATTGATTTCAGTTCACTCACCGAGACACAGTCTCTATGCAGCAGCTCCACCCCATTCCCGGGTTGACGCCGGAGTGCATGGGCGTTCACTTTTCGGACCTCATCCCTAAGACCTGAAGGGAAACGCGTTACCGAGGAGTCCTCACTGCTATGGACCTCGGCACCATTGGACGATTGCACATGCAATCCGCAACGCTCGAGCGAGGTAGTTGCCGATATTGTTGCGATACATTGTCCATACCTATGGGAAACCAGTTAACGTCCTCACGGACAACGGTGCATAGTTCCTGTCCTATGAAATGCAGAACTTACTTCTTCGCCTCGGGATCAGCACTCCCGCACGACTCCTTACCACCCACAAACCAATGGTCGCTTGGAGAAGTTCAATGATATCCTAACACAATGTTAGCCCGGATGACGGCGCCCCAGAGACAAAATCGGTGGGACGAACTGCTTCCAGACGCCTTGCTCGCCTACCGAGCGCACACAAGTTCGTCTACGAGTGTGTCACCGTTCTTCTTAATGTACGGAAGGGAGGCGTGCTTACCTAGTGAAAGGATCCACCAAGCGTTCCAACGCAATCCGACGGACCAGGAGATTGAGTTTCTCCAGCAGCGACGGCTGGAGCATATTCAAGATCTGGCTCGCTTCCGCCAAAGTGCAAACGACCGAGCAGCGTCTTGGCTGGAAAGGGAGGCATCCCAACGAGAGGAAGCGTACCAAGAGAGAGGCCTTGGTGTTGGAGATATGGTGAAAAGGCGGCATGAAGCCGGTACGAAGCTCCATCCGCGCTGGGATGGTCCCTTCCTCATCAGAGATGTAACTGATAAAAACACGTACCAGCTACAGACGCGAAACGGTTACGTTCTCAAAAGCCTGTACAACGGCGCAAGACTCCAGCGATATGTTCCGTCTTCTCATTCTCAAACGTCTCTGTGGTTTGCAAGTTCCGATCTGAAAAAGAAGGACGCGGCAGCTCTGCGAGCGAAACAAAAGCAAAACAAAAACGTACCAGGATCTTCCAGTCTCCAGTAAAACTGCTTCGCCACTCCGCATCCCGATTGTTTGATGATTGTATGTTTGCGTTACGGTCTTCATTTCCCACTTCGATGTTTCGTTTGCTGATTGTGACAGGAGTCACAAGAGACTGACAATGGGGTGATGTTGTGAACACATGACTCATCCGTCGTCATGTGACTCGCGGATATTAGTCAGGCAACGCGCAAGCCTGTTTATTACAGGCATTCTGAGATTGTATCCTTCCTCTGTCTCAGATGTATCCCTTGTATGAATAGGAGTAGGCCGCGTCAGCGCGACGCGCAAGCATAGTATTTTGTGTATTTAAACAGCTAGTTTTGCGACAGGAATCCCAGAATTCTCTCGCCTACTTTCCTGCCGTTTCGAGTTTCCATTAGTCATCAACAGTCACACGAAGGTGGGCGACATCACACGCTGTAGACAGTCTTTGACTTTTCGCATCGGTCCCACGGACCGGTCCGCTTTTCCCGTTTCTCCGCTACTCAAATTAAAACTCCGCTTTTTTAAAACTTTCATTTTTTATTTCCAGAGTAAATAAAACTAAATAAAACCAAACTACACGTAAACAACGCGTTACGTTTGTGTATCGACACGTGTCAGATCCCGCGCCCTTTCCACATCCTGCACAGCCCCTTTGCCCCCTTTTGTGTGCGCCCCCTGCGCCCTCGTTCATCACGCGCAAACAGCGCGCGAACGCGAGTCCGCGCGGGCCCCGTCTCTGCGCAAATGGGGCACGCGAACCCGGGAGCAGCACCCCCTCCCACCCCTGCGCAGGAGCGACGCGCGAGCGGACGGGGTGCGGAATGGGAAGGGAGTACGCAAACGGCGTCCGCCACCCCCTCGTTGCCTGTGCACCCCCACCCATTGGTGAGCCCCTCGTGCCCATCTCGTCGCCCTTACCACGTGCACAGAACGATGGGCACATGCGCCCAGCTGTTTCCCCCTGCCAGCTCGCCCGCCCCCCCTCCCCAATTGGCATGCCCCGTTTGCGCACCAAGAGGTGCGCAAACAGGGTATGCCAACTGGGGCTGTAAAGTGGGGTGGTGCGCAAATGGCATTCGCGTTGCCGCGCCCCCCACCGCCCCCGGCTCCCTCCCCTTCCCCCGTTCCCGTTCACCACATGGGGGTACCCCTCCTTTCGCCCCCTTTGCGCGGAAAGGGACGCGGACGGTGGAGGCGCAGAGCGGAGGTTGGGCGGCGCAGCACCCAAGCGGGTGGGAAACCGTGCGCGAGCAGGAGGGGCGCTGCCCCGGCCCTCGTTCGCGTCCAAATGGGGCACGGGAATGGCGCCCCCCGTTCCCGTTTGCGGGACACACAGACGCAGGACTGGCCTGCCCCCTTTGCGACCCTCCCTCCCTCCCTTTCATGCAAC
>JAKELI010001205.1:0-10481 GCA_021525025.1 Lactarius hengduanensis
GGAGCTGCCGAACACTAGTTCGGAGTGTCCTTGAACAGCTCCGAACAGCTCCGAACACCTACTGCAGTTACAGATGCTAATGGGTTGTCGGGTTTGAACCAGTCGATCCAGAGGGGCCAAAAGGTGGCGAACTCCCTTGTGTAGAGGGAGCGCAGGGAGCGTGGGCACTTGGACTTGAGGGAAGACAAATCGGGCGTCCATCGAGCTCCTAAGAATCAAGAGCAAAACTCTGCTTCGTCAGAGAGGAGGCTGCCAGTGGTTCGTATTCAGGGGGCGCTGAGTGCCGTGTAGTGGCTCGGCCGTGCTGGGCTAGCCACTGGGTTAGCCGATTGAAACACCGAACTGAGTTGAAACTCTGCGCTACTGTATTCATCATGGCGGGCATGGCGGGCAGGAAAGATCATCAAGCTGTGACAGTGTTACCGTGACGGCACTGCGTGTTTGATTTGCAATGATGGTACGAGCTAATTGCATGATTTTCGAGACATAATTCTACCAATGCTAGTTGTGTATTATCGGTACATGTAGTACAAAGTGAAGGTCCACCAAATTCTGAGAGTGAGGACGAGTCGATAGTAAAAGACAGGCGGAAACGCCGGAATTGGACAAGTCGTGGCCTCGTGGCGATGTGGGTTTTGCCAACCCATGACGATCCCGACGAGTCGACGGAGGGCTTTCCCTTGACGAAAACCGCGGGTGACCGTGACCTAGCGAACCGTCGGAGGAAAGACCATGTGGTGTTGGGAAGAGAATGTGGATCAGAGATCCTCGCACCCATGCGTCCATCAGGTGGCGCCACTAACGAACAGAGCTGTCCGCAGTGTGACGCTTGTCGGGTCTAAGAAAGGAGAACAATGTCAATTTGCATGGTTTTCGAGACATAATCCCACACAATGCTATAACGAACAAAGCTGTCCGCAGTGTAACTCGATCGTCGGGTCTAAGAAAGGAGAACAATGTCAATTTGCATGGTTTTCGAGACATAATCCCACCAATGCTATAACGAACAAAGCTGTCCGCGATCGCGCGTCTGTCGCCGCGTAAAAATCAAGGATGGGCAGAGCGCAGTTAGTGCGATGTACCAGGTTTTAGACACGGCGACGCATGTCTAAAGCAAGCAGCAGCAGGCGATTGGCGAAGAGTCGGGCAACGGCGAAAGAGATGACCCTTCGTCCTTAAGGACGAGCTTGAAAGGAGAACAATGTCAATTTGCATGGTTTCGAGACATAATCCCACCAGTGCTATAACGAACAAAGCTGTCCGCAGTGTGACTCGATCTTCGGGTCTAAGAAAGGAGAACAATGTCAATTTGCATGGTTTCGAGACATAGTCCCACCAATGCTATAACGAACAAAGCTTGTCGAATGCCTTTGGAATCAGGGTTGGAACATAGGTGATAGTCGGGTAGTATCCGAGCGTGTCGGAACCATCCTCCGGAAGGATGGTAGGATGCGCCTCGGGGAGAAGTACAACCGGACGGACCAGGAACCATCAATGCGCGCATCAATGGGGAAAATGGGCGAAGCACGAGCGGCGAACCGTCTAGACCACCACCTCAAATGAGTGATGGTCTGCATTTATTGACGTAGTACATTGAAAATATGTCTAGGGAGTTGGAATAATGAAGCCGATGGGGAATGGACCCTGAACCAAAAACCGGTATCAGGTGAACGTTACGCAAGATTGTCTCGATGTGTACGACGGACTGAGCAAGCCGCGAGCCCATGAACTCTGGCTGAACTCTCCACATCCCTGTAACAGGATCCGGACCCGGCCTACACGCTTAAAGCGATCAATGAGGGCACAAGGGTAAACTGTTTCATTATACGTAAAAGAGAAAAATGTACGAACGCGCCCAACGATCAATCCCCGCATGCCTGGCGGTCCTGATCCTCTACGATCAGGACACAATCGTATCGTGCTTCCTTCTGACGCCAAGAAGGTGTTGACCGGATTATTTGGCGGTGCATGCCATGCGAGCCCGAAACGTCGCTCGGCGCATAGAATATGGCACGTGCAGAATGGAACACCAACACCTTCGATTGGATGTTGGGAAGGGCTACCCAGGGCTGCTGCACTGCAGGCAGTTGGTCGGGGTTGAGCTGGTCGAAGAGGAATTGCTGCATGAGTAGTGGCAGGTTAGCGCGTGAATGTGTTCGGTGAGTGAAGCGAGATCAGTGGGGTACCCGGACTCTGCGACATCAGTTCAAGTTTCCTCTGTCGCGAGAATTGAAAAGGGAGGACTTACGTGGGCGAAGGCGAGAACCACGCCTTCGATATCGCCGTCGATAGCACCATCGGCATCTTCCTCATTGCTACTGGCAGGTCTTGTGACTGGGGTTGGCATTCGCTCTTTGGACAACATCCCACGTGCTATGAAATTGACATGAGCAGACAAGAGCTTGTCAAGTCGCTGGTTCGTCAGCAATATCTGGCCAAGTGGCTCGTAACGATTTGAGCGTCGCCACGGTTTCTTCACTGCGGTGATGTGCCGAGACTCAGTAATCGAAGAACATAACCCATTCGGTGCGCCGAATTCTTGAATCAGGTGCACATAATGCACCATGGAGTGTTGGCGCGGGAGATTGAATCCCTTGGGGCGGACACCGGACGTGCGGAAGATCTCACGGGTTGCGTGAAATGTCCGCAGTGCCTTTCCGATGGCAGACAGAGATCGGACTCGCCGATTTCAGAGCGCCGTACAAGATCAGAAGTCCAAAAACGCGGAGAGACACTGAACCAATTGCGGAGGCACGTACTCTGCAATAGCGGGTATGTAGACCTTGTATTGCGTCAGTGAAATCAAAGACGGACCCCCAAACGTCGACCCGAGCGTACTCACCTTCATCAACGCCTTCAATCATCTCCCGTCCATTGTTTGAACCGTCGACCGTGCTTAAACCGACGTAGTCCGGGGAATGGTGGGGTCATTGCGATCCTATGCGACAGTTGTAGGATCATATTACGACATGGGGGTACACACACCTTCGATCAATGTCGTCCAGGATCTCGTCGCGCGCGAGACTTAGTGTATATTGCTTCAATATTTGCATATCCATTTGACCAGGTGGTCCTTGAACGAACCCTTGATGATTTGATGCAGTAAATCCGGCGACAGACTTTCATAGATATCGGCACGTGGAAAGTCGTTGGTGAACGGCTAAGAAACGAGTTTGAGTCACCTATGCACAAATAAGAGCGACGCACGTACAACGATGTCGTCATCGATCCCATACGTATCCCACAGCTCGTCAGAGCTGGGAAGAACTGGACACGAGAAGGTCGGTGAGCGCTCGCGTTCGACGTCCTCCGGCTCCATCCAGATTTCTTGCATGAGCGGTGCATCTACATGGAGAGCGTATAGGAGCGTCTGTAAGTGAGCCAGTGTCAGGGGTAGAGTGGTGAGGTTCCGCACCTCGCACACCAGCCTTGTACCACCCCGCAAGCATAATTTGTTCAGGGTAGTCAGCAATAAACGGTCCAATATCGAATACCACGACGATAGTGTCCATCTGGACAGCGACGCACTACAGGCGTAGTCATTGCTGGTCGCAATGACTCCAAGATAGCGCTGATGGAAGAGTGGTACAACTGTCGTTTAAATGTGCGGAAATTGGGGTCGTCGTCGAACCCTCTGCCAGCTGGATAGAGGGTTTTAATGAGTAAATCTCCGTGTATCTGAAAATGACAATGACGAACCCTTGGGAATCGCAAGAAATGCGATTGGTATGACTCCGTTCCTGTGTCCACGCCGAGCCTCGTTGTGAAGATTGCCCACAGACAAGTATAGTGGGTGGTACTCGACGTGCCCTGTTGCGACACTGACAGTCGTTTTGTCACTCCCTAGTATCACGGCGCAGTACATGGCGCCCTCCATTGTCGGATCGTCCTCATATATCATGGTCTACCAATAGTGGACATGTAGTCAGAACTAATAATATACTCGGATATGAAGTACTCACGCTCCGTCGCCACGCGAAGTGCCCACTCATGAAATCTGTGAATCTACGTTCACCTTGGGTGTCGGTCATGATATATGGAGCGGTGTCGAACTGAGAAGCGAAGTCTGGATTATCAAGTAGGTTGCGGATGACTACGTCCGGATCCCGATACCAGACCTCGTATTCTTCCCTTTTCCAAGAAGGTGCATGCTCCGGAATATCCGAGTTGTCGGATGCCGCATTGACAGATAAGCACTGCCATGGTGCGTCACCGTCCTGTATGGCGTCAATTGTCGCATAGAGAGTACGATGTGAATCATATGGGGCCGCGATGTCATGTTTCTCCACAGATAGTGCCCAGAAATCAAAAAGTTCGTTAATATTTGATGCCGACATCTGGGCCTTACGGAACAAAAAGTCTGCTAGGAGGAACTGCGCAGCATCTTCGAAAGGACTCCAGTCATCAGGTGGTAAAATCGCGTGCAGGGGGAGGCGTCGCTTCTGGCAACGTATTTCCATTGATGTCAGTAGCACATCCTGAGCGATAAGGTGATAAGCATCGCAGTCAGTCTATGCCAGTGGGTGAACAAAGGCGAAATTCCATACCGTAGAGTCGAGAGGTTTTCGCTTGTGGAATTGCTGACGATGATGGTTCACTGGGGGGTGGTTGTCGTGATCTGTGTCGCAGCAGCGGTGGGCAGAAGGACTTGGTGGCGGCTGTGGACTAGCGATTGGAGGGCTGGGAGGCTGCTGGTGGCCGGTAGTGGAAGGGCTTGGTGATCGCTGAGGACTTCCGGGAGGTGACTGGGTTGGGTGCTGCGCTTGCGTGAGTTGCTTGGTGTGTAGTCGGAACCCTGCGTAGATAATGGACTTTGCGAATGTGCTTCGTTCGCCCACGATGACCGATAAATTCTTCCGACAGCCCAGGTAAGGACAAGGGATATAGATCTGGACCATATGAATACGGGGAGTGGATTTACGAACCTAAACAATACAGTAGCCCTGACTAGTACTAAGTGAATTTGTTGATTGATGCACGGGCCAAAAAGAGGTAGGAACGCAGTTGTGGTCGGTTAGCGTCCAAGTCAACCCCCTGGTCCTTACCACCCAACCACCAACCATCCTGCATACGGTCTGTTATTCCAACCATGGAAGACGAGATCCCTAGGCCACGGCCTCGTCGTGTAAACGCGAATACTCACCCTGGGAAAATCGTCAACGACCTTAAACAGAAACGCCGCACTACGGCCGAAAAAGTCGCTGACGACAAAGCCAAAGCATCCAAAGAAAAGGAAGAAACCACAAAAGCCAAGAAAAGTCGACAAGCGGAAGTTGCCCAAGTCGCTGAGGTCGAAGATGCTCTTCGCCGAGAGGACAGAGCCTATCCCAACATTGTCAGTGAAGGCGACACTGACTCAGATACTCACAAGTTGAGGGCTAGCGACGACAAATCTGAGGTGGATCACCCAGAGGCCGAGGTGCCCGAAGACACAGCGTCCAACACAAAATCACAGAGGTAGTTAATGTCCACGTTGACGACATCCGAGCTGATCGCTGACCGTTAACATACTGCCAGTGAGAGTAACCTTGATGGCGATGTGCATATGTCCGAACCAGAAGATCCTGAAGGCCATAAAATTGTGGTTCGAGAGAGAGCGATGACGACGACAGTGACGACGAGTACCAAAATGACCCACGAGGAAGACCCAGACACAGACAAAGAGGAGAGTGAAGGCTCGGACAGCGGACTTGAAGAACTGGAAGAAGAAATCGTGGCAAGGAAGATGGAAAAGAAGGGAAAGAAAAACGCAAAGGAAGCGTTGATAAAAAAAAAAAAAGTAAGTCACACGTTCCCATTATCATGATGGCAGACTCTCACGTTTTATCCCCATGAGGCGCCAACTCCGGCAAAATCTGGGCTCCGCGAAGAGATCACCCAAGTGCGCAAGACATCTGCAGTATCGGGACAGAAGAGAAAGCCTGGGCCTGAGCCAGTCAAGGACAGCAGCGACGAAAGTGAAGATGAAGAGGAGCGTACTAAACGGTGAGTAGACCGGTGACTGACACGTGACTATCAATCACGTACTTGATGACAGGCCGCAGAAAAAAATCAAAGAAACAAAAGGGCGACACTGCCCCTGCCAGAGGTTTGCGGACGGACTGGCGGAAGCTCATCGACCACTCAGGCTCCGGGAACAAATACTAAGAGACCGCCTCACTGAAAGACCCGACTTTGATTCCCACCCAGCCCCGGACCCCGACCATTTCGGATGCCAACGACGACCTATCCCAATCAAGACCGTCCTCTCGGACATCGGCATGGTCACACATGCAAAGCACGAGCGATGGGCTGGATGGCGCTGTACCAGATCTCTGGCGTCAGGGACTTTTGACGACGATGAGGATCCTCGCTCATTGCAGGCCGCCCGTGCTGCGAAGAAGGCAAAGGCTGGTGCGTTTACTATTCAACTTCAACTTGCCAGTGTCCTCACTACGTGAGTCGAAATTGGCAGTTCAACACCAAACTGGGTCGCGGCCATCCGCGAGTTATACCAGCAATCGCACATCTGTGGTATGTTATTGTACCCTAGTAACGCTACTGCTGAACGACTCTATTTCGCAGGTGGCCCAGTGGTGAAGAAAAAGGACATCAATACTGCAGGCCTCACGCGAGGACCCGTCGTTAAGTCCGAGGGCAACGAACTGTCAAAACCTTACCGGCTCCTCAAGGCCTCCGAATCCCAATCACAGGAGAACACGAAAACGCGCAATGGGATCGCATCGTTCGTGGAGTGCTCGACTGGGCAGGGACGTTACCGGATACCTTTGGACTAACGAGCATCCCGATCTTTTAGACACGGTACAGGCCTTGTGGGACAAGTGTCTGCCCGAGAGAACAGAAAATGTGCGCGTCAACCCTGCCATCAAGAAAGTGGTGAGTCGGGCCGCTCTTATATGACCACTGCGATGATTCGATTTTTGTGAGGTCATTGACCGTCTCAACGAATGGCGAAGCACCATCGGCAAGAAGGCGGTCGCGGTCATCAACGATTTATCAAGCACGATGCCACGCTGAGAAGGGATTCGGCCGAAGTCGCACTTTCGTTCGTGGATTGCTGCCTATCCGAACGAACGTCCTGTTGCGTTCCCGCTGATATATCTAATCCGAAGGTGCGTGTGTCCGCACCCATTCGTTTCGCGAGGTGCTGATGCCTTTGGTGCTCAAAGGCATCCAAAGGGTCATGGTTGGCCCCCCTACTCCTCCAGGTTTTCGCTGTGCACTCCGGCGAGTAACGAAGGCGCCAACAAATTTGGCTTCCCCGCTGGTGCCTTAGCACTTAGCACGGCCGCGGTAAGTCGTCACTCACGTGCGTTGAACGTGCTCGAAAGCGCGTGCGTGAGTAAACGTGGGCAGAGGGTGGTTAGGAAAAAGGAGGGGAAGAGGTGCAGCCAGAGAAGAGGGGAAGAATAGCGAGAATTGTCCTTCGAGTGCCCGCGTTTGGGCCTGACTTCCGGGGCAATCACACTAGAGAGGGGGACAGAGGCGACCGGGCGCTGCTATGCATTGATTGGATGATTCCCCCTAGCGAAGTAGAAATCCTTTAAATACAAAAGAGCTGTACTTAAAAGAGGAAAAGGAAAAGGGGACACGAACAAAGGCCGCGTGCCGAGGCGATCGATCGAGATACGAAAACGAGCGGTTTCGGACTCAGCCCGAAGGCCGCCTTACAGCGTGTACAACACTAATCATATCATGCAGTTGGAACGTGGCCTTACGCTCTTCAAAACCGGGGTCAATGTTCGAGACGAGAAGGCCGCCAACAATGCGGCCGCGCGTTCGACAACAATCCTGGGGCACGATCGCTGGCCAGTATGCTCAGTCAACCTGCGACCTAAGTGAACGCAAATGGGGGCAGTCATCGGCGCAGCTTCCATTTATCTCGCAGATCGTGTAGGGCCCCAAACGTGGAAACCCAACGTATCCCAGTCATTCCGGATGGTCATAGCGGATCGCGGTGTCTGACGATGAAGCGGATGACGAGGGGACATCTAGGGATCGTAAGGAGTGGACTCGGACGACGGACTCGGAAATTGTATGCCGCGTATATAGAACTCGGAAATCGTATGCCGCGTATATAGAAATAGTACATAAATACACGAACCCCAGTCTGGACATGACTCCGGCATCTGATAAATCCTGAGACTGTCTGGGATAAACATGACTGGCGGCCATCTGTGTGAATCCTCAAGACTGTTCCTGAGACTGTTTTCATGGCTGGTGGTGTTCTGTGTGATATTCTTCAATTGGACGGATGACTGGATGGACAAGGAAAATCTGTATTCACCTCTGTATCTACATCTGGACATGACTGGGATGTGTCTGTTGTCAGTTTGTCGGTCTGGCTCGGTCAGGATCATCCTGCATCCAGACTCAATTCTGGTGGACTGCTGCACTGGGCCAGTACCCCCAGTACCTCCCAGGCCCTCGGAAAAAATGCTGATGCGCTCGCGGCCTTAGAAGCTTAATCACAACATGTTACAACAAGACAGCCATTTGTGGAAGTTCTGCGTTGTGCGGGTGAGTGCATGACCATTTCCGACCACCTGCAACCACCCACCTAGCAGTGTTCAAGTTGCCACCACAGTTTGCCTCCCGACCTCGCTGCATTTTCGCGCGGCTTTATTCCTTCGACATTCACGCGTCCGCAACGCCCCGGATCCACATCCAACATTTGGCACCTGCAGAGGCTGCATGACCATTTGCGACGCGTTACACCCCTACAATCCTGTGCACCTAGTATACATGTATTTATGTATTTATTCTTAGTGTAATATGTTTTGTTATTAAATCTTGGCCCAGACAAAAAATTATATTCGGTTTGCACAAAAGACCAGTTGAAAAACGGTCTTTTTCGGCAATAGGACCGATTCGGACCGGTCCATAGTGGTCCCGGTCCGGTCTTTGAAAATTCTCAAAAATTAGGACCGGTCTTGGTCCGGTTGCCTTATTAGGAAGGCAAAAGACCGGACCGGACCGGACCTTAAATCACTAACCAATAACCTTCAGAACCTTCGCCGTGTCGGATGGACGTAATCGTCCTGATATCTGAAGATGAGGAGGATGTCGGCAATGGCCCGTGGCCTTTCCGACGTGAAGGTTGTAGCCTAAGAAGTAGGGTAGAACGACATCTGAGAGTGAGGGCGAAGAAATACCTCATTGTCAGTGTCAGCCATGGCCTTGATGGACTCATAGTTGTCGGACGCAGGCTCTGTGTTGGGTCCGTGGTAGCACCGTCGTCGCTGTGGTCCGCGAAGCTATCGTCGAGATCGACCTTGCGCATGACACGACGAGGGACTGTGGCAGTCGGGCTTGCATTTGGCACCGGACCAGCGTGGCCGAGCTGTGAAGTAGTTGCTTCGGCTGCATCGCGGGAACGTTGCGATGGGTGAGGAACACGAGCACCAGCGCTGGCCGAGCTGCTTGAAGTGGTCGCTTCGGCGGTCGCTTCGGCTGCATCGCGGGCACGTTGCGATGGGGGGAGGAACACGAGCAGTCCGTCGTGCACCAGCGACCATCGTGGCTGGTGCACGCCCACCAGAGAAAAATGGTGTACCAGTGACGTTGTCCAAAGGAAAGGAGTGACTCGTCCACATCATAAGTCCAGACGATCTCTGAACGTGTCCTTCAAGTGCCATCAGGTCGGACGGCTGGCCCAAGGTCGGATGTGGTAGAAGACATAGTGTGACTATTGAAGTAGCTTAGTGGGGTGTGAGTTTCGATATGGCGAGGACATACCGCGATTTTATGCGTTTTTTTTGGCCGGACACCAGCAAGGAAGCCGATTTCGACTCACTCATTTGAATGCACTTGTGAACTTGAATCCAGGGGATTGGAATCAATAGAAAGTCATTAGAAGCGGCGGGTAACTCACCACAGGCCCACAGGTGATGACAGCAATATCGACCTAGCGCTGAGGGTGATGGCGGTAAAATCCTCGGAGGGGGGGAAGTCCCGACATTGAGGGGGTGGGGGATGGCTGCAATTTTGTCATTGCGCAGACAAAAAAAGGAAGACGTGAGGAGGGCATCTTCCTGCACAAATCGGAAACACGATGTGATGATGAGGATGCGATAAGAGGGGAATGGGGGGATAGCCACAAGCAGCCGCCACGCGCCGGCCCCACCACACAACGCCACAACACAAGGTCCCATGGTTTCAGATTGTGAATCCGAACACCTCGCAGACATTTTGCGCTTTTGGAATGGGCCGAACAATATATCATTTCGGAATTTTAAAATTGTATTTGCTAGCTACAGTAGGGTTCGAACCTGTTCAAACGTGGTTCACGACGGTTCACGAAATACGGGGTTTGCCGAACCCCGAAACAGAACCGTCGGTCCGGTTCGGGCCAATGGCCGAACCCGAACCCTGAACCGGGGTTCGGTTCAGGAAAGTTCGGGTTCGCACCGAAGTTCGAACTGAACTTTCCCATCACTATGCAGAACCCGGTTGCGCCGTGTTGTCATAGACGGCGAACA
>JAKELI010001206.1:0-10442 GCA_021525025.1 Lactarius hengduanensis
ATCGTTCCACCGACGGCTGTGACATAGGGACCTGCGAAAGTACAAGGTGTGGTGAGTGACCCGTTCTGTACTTCTCCCGAGCTGAGAAAGAATGCCACACGTACAGGTTGCGGGAAGTGCGTGTAGAACCGGACGGAGCCGTCGTTGGCCACGCAGTCCCCCTTGCCGACGCCGTCGTCCCCAGTCGCGATGAGCACGCTACGCCACGTGCGCCGAGCATACTAAACTGGCTGCACACGTACGTTGCATAATCCTCCGGAATAACCCTCTCATCCATGATGTACGATATGCTGATCGTCCGCGGGATATTATCCTCCACGAGGATGTAGCGAGCCAGGACACAAACCAATCGGTCGTGCCCGCCGGCCCGCGGCCAGTACTGTAGAAGATTACCGGGGTCGGATACGTCATGGCCACAGCATACTGGGTATCGAGGTCCGACTCGCCAGCAGGTTGGTCGGGTCATATCCCCCACCGTTGACCTGTACGACAGTGAATGCTGCATCAGCCGCGTTGGGGCGGTAATCGGACAAGAACATCGCCAGGTCCTCTGGGCTCGGGTAATCATTTAGAATTCCCACAATCCCGAGCGCATTCCGGTCAGCAGCAGCGGGCCTATATTCGGTCGTCTTGTACAGGGAGCTGAGAACCATGGCGACCTCAATTCATCATCATCGCGGCTCGACAGCACAGTCACAGGTTCTCCTGATACCGACTTCTTCAACCCAGCTGTCGCCCCGCCCTGCCGCTTGCGCGGTGACTGCCACTGCGTGTGCGGAGTGGAAAAGTACGTCGTCGGCACTACAGTCTGCACGAGCCGTGCAGTGCAGCGGGAAGCGCGTAGCCAACCGTGCGGACGACGGTCTCATTTCTCGACGTGCCTGTAGAGCTGATATGATGCGCCAAGTAGAGTGTTGGCCTGCTTATGGACATGCCACTGAGAGTCAGCGTGGTGCCGCCGTGTGTCATCGAGACGGACGAGGAGGGCACCCCGTGGTATTCGAGCCAGGAATTGACGAGCTCGAGGTTCCTGGGGGGGAGAGACAAGCACCGCAACCTGCTCCTTGGATAAATATTTGCCATATCTGCGTTAGAGCAGCAACACTCGTGAGTACATGGATGAGGGAAGGAGTGGCGGAGAAACGTGCCTTGGATGGTTGGGGTCGCTGACCTGGTGTAGCTTGTCAATCAAAGTGTTCTCGCGGTGGGCCTTGAGTGCAACGTAGAGGTCGATGGTGGTGCCGCTAAGTGGATTGCCAAGGCTCTCCCAGTTCTCTGGGACGGCATTCCAAGAGTGCTTGATACGCATATCGTCCAACGTGGTGAGAAGGGCTTCGCTAGGCTGCCAAGGAGAATAGCAGCAAGGGCGGAAAGCACAGAGATCAGATGGTAGCGCATTACTACAGGGGTCACCGAGAGGGTCTCGGCAATACACTGGCAGTACGTTGGTGAGGATGCCGGAAATGCGAGGGCTTTATGGTGCATTTCTACATCATAATGGGAACTCGGGAGTAAAGGTACGGTAAGAGTGTTTCGTTTCGATGATACCCTCGACGGAGATTAAGTTTTGAATTGCCAGCGAGAGAGAGGTGAGCCTTGGTGAAGACCGATACGAAGAATGGAGGGTGACTTCCCATAAACCTACATCCTACATGTTCCTATCCTAACCGGTGTGCCTGAAATCGGGCGACTAAATCTCAATAATTTTCACTCCGACATGAGGACAAGGATGATCCTAGATGAATTACAGTAAGACAGTCCATGTTCTTACCACGATTCAAGAACGTAGCGCTGTACGTCGTCCCGAGTGAATCTTCTTGTCAATGATGGGCCCGATACGAGTGCGATTTGCTCAAAGTGTACTCGAGAAACAAGTAGTTTGTTCATGGAGTCGACAAGTAACCTGTTTAATTCTTATCGTAGCCTATGAAAATTGAGCCGCCAGTCGGAGTCTATCTCGCAGATCTGCAAGGGCAAGGTGACAGTTCTGGAGAAGGTAATGTTTTTTATGCGATGGTTCATTCTTCTTATTGGTATTACTGTAGGCTCGGAGTTGCCCTGACCGAAGAAGTTGTTGATGAGGAGACCGAGACTCGGCCGGTGCTGAAGAACTGCGCGGTGTGCTTGGAGAGTGGCGTTCTTGTTTATACGCACGTGTTGTACGCACGTGTTATACGCACGTGTTTATACGCACGTGTTATACGCACGTGTATACCACCTACTATCTTGCGGCAAAGCGTCAGGTAGCGTGTACTTTCCCTGACCCTGCACCAGGTGCGGTCGATCTCTCGTGTCCATTTGGCCCGACTCACAGACAGCATCCATCACGACCACCCTTCATGACCACACCGTCAGACTTGTCGCCTGACAGCCATCCTATATGAGAAGACTCACTCGGTATCACGAGCACCAAGAATCCCGCAGTGTGGAACGGGAAGGCGGAGGTAGATCGTCGTTCGCCAAGTCCCTCTACGGCACCACCAGCGTCGACGCGCAGCCCTTCGCATCCATATGCATCGTCGCAGCATGTACCAGTGCCCAATTGACCATTCGGTCTCGGTCCTGCCTATGCTATTTCGGTTCCCTACGCTGGCAAGGATTTGCACATTCAAAAGGAGAACTTGCAGTGGATCCTCAGCGCGTATTCCATCAGCTCAGTGAATAGTTTTAAGTGCATGCAACGGCATCAGCAGAAAGAGCTCGCCTTCGCTCCGCGGACAGGCATGTTCCTTCTCTGCGGGCGATTGGCAGACCTCTACGGTCGCAAACGAGTGTGGCTTATTGGATACTTGATTTTGGTGGTGTTCGGTATCGGTTCTGGCTTCGCTCAATGTACGTTCTGCGAGTTTGGTGCGATTTGTCGTTCTCACCGTCGATATACCCGAGAAGGTGCTCGATACGCTCCGGGGGATGCAAGGCATAGGCTCCGCAGCTATCATCCCAGCCTCCGTAAGGATTTCTCTTTGTCGTCTGTCGATACAACCCTACATTTGGTGGACTTCCATCAGCTCGAAATTCTAGCCAAGGCGTTCCCGCCTGGGCCGTCACGTTCCATCGCGTTTACCACTTTCTCTGCAGGTGCCTCGATCGGAGCAATCTTTGCGATTGTTCTCGGAGGTGTCCTTACACAAGTAACCAAGTACGCCTGCACGGCGCACCATTTGAAATTTTAACGAGCTCGTTGTTCGCCACAGGGCTACCTGGCGGACACTTATATTGTTACTGTCGGGGGTCGCTCTCGCCTTCACGATTTTGGGATTCTTTGTTTTCGAAGAAGACGAGCCGTCAACGGAGGAAGACACGCGCGTGGACCGGATCGGTGCGGCCCTGATCACTGCCGGCCTTGTTCTGATCGTGTTCGTTCTGAGCGACTCGCCGACCGCGCGGAGGAACCCACGTGAGCTTTCCTCCAAGAGCGTCTACGCTTTTTCATATTCGCCTCGCCCCGGCTTAACGGTGTGCGCAGACATCATCGCCCTATTCGTCGTTGGCGTCCTGCTCGTCCTTCTCTTCGTCGCTTGGCAGTACTACTTGGAGCGACGACTCGAGAACCCGGATCTTCCGCGCACACGTTGGACGGCACCGCCGCTCATGAAACCATCGATGTGGACGCGTGCTCACGGTCGCTTCGCTGTGATGCAGACAATCGCGTGCGTCAGCTCGGCGGCATTCGCGTGTTGGTCGGTGTGGGTACAGCTGTACTACCAGACGTACCTGAACCTGACCCCGATCCAAACGATGCCACGAATGCTGCCGTTGTTCGTCGCGGGCATCGCCGCTAGCGTCGTCATCGCGCTTACTATCGCGCGCGTCACAGTCGTGTACCTTGTCGCCACGGGCACGCTCATGACCGCTTGCGCGGACGTCCTGATCGCCGTAATCAACCCGAGCGCGTCATTCTGGGCGTTCTGCTTCCCCTCAACGTTTCTGGTCGCGCTCGGCGTGGACCTCACGTTCACTGCTGGAACGCTGTTCGTTGCCAAGGCGTCACACCCGCACGAGCAGAGCGTCGCGGGGGCGCTGTTCCAAGCGATGACGCAGATGGGTACAGCGATCGGGGTCAGCGTGTCCACGATTGTGTTCGATGGAGTCCTTGGGGCGCAGTCGAGCCGGCTCGGCGTCGCCGTGGACGCGCAGGGAGATAATGCGCCGCTGTCGGCACAGCTCAAGGCGTACAAGGCCGCAATGTGGACCGGATGTTCTTTTGGCCTACTTGGTACGTGTTGTATTGGAGCCCTAGACTTCTGAATCTTAGTCTGTTTCA
Source organism: Lactarius hengduanensis (assembly GCA_021525025.1). Lineage (NCBI taxonomy): Eukaryota > Fungi > Basidiomycota > Agaricomycetes > Russulales > Russulaceae > Lactarius > Lactarius hengduanensis. The sequence continues at coordinate 4,265 of JAKELI010001206.1, forward strand.
CTCACCCCGCTTTCCCAGGTACGATCTTGTGTGTTGTATTTTGCGCGGGGTGGGCAGTGTCGGGGAGAGTGGGCAAGGTTTGCCAGCTCATCGGAACCCAGAAGACGGTGGCTTGGCGGACACAAATGGTAAGTTGAAGACAGAAAATCACTCGCCATCGTAAAGTTGGCATTCCTCTTTTTCATTTGTGGACATATGTCATTGATTGTCACTATAAATACGGACGGCATCATCTTTTTATTTTATTTTAAAGAGCCATTATTGTGCACTTGAGGGTGGGATACCCTATGTAGCTCTTCACTTGTCGTAGCAATACATGAACAACTATCCTATCTACCAAAAGTCTGACTGTATATCTTAGAGCTCCTCCGCCCCCGGCCAGGTGGGGATGGCAAACATCGTCAAAGTGTTGGGATTGGAAGGGCCCTTTGGCCAAAAGTGTGTGGTGTGTGTCATGGTGTATGGAAGGAACCAAAGTACCACGTGAGTTGGATCTATGGTTATGGTACATTAGATCTGGAGTCACCGAGCCATTCGGCATAGAAACCAAATTCTCATTGTCTCCGCGTTTCTCCGTCAACAATTCCCTCACTCCCCTGGCGCCACCGTTCCTCTTGATCAGCAGGTGCGAAACTGGCGCTCTATAGTTTCTGTGAGACGCCTACTAAAATGCGTCATAGTACAGTGCAGTAACTATTTCGAAAAATCAAATCTGAGTCCCAGCTGCTGACCAACCAATCAGGATTCTTTGACGTTTGAATGGCAATCAATGCTGGCCTTGGGTGATAGGTGTAGCAGTGAATGGGGCCCGTCTGGGATGGATGAATGACAGACGCAGCCGCTCACTCGCAGCTCCGCGTGTCTCTGTTGCCGCAGAAACTCGCCCGAGATGCCCGAGATGCCCGAGACCCGAACTTACTCGTCACTTTTCGGAACCAAACCTAACTTAGACGAAATGTGTCAATGATGCATGCACAGTGCACACCCGTCAGAGGACAGACATTCAAGCCACTAAATGTGGGTTGCATGTCCGCTTCTGTCGACCTCATTGCATTAATTATTATGACACCTCCCACGACCGTCCCGTCCAACTCCTTCAGGAGACCGTACAAGACCGGAAGCCTTACATTGTTACGGAACATCTCACATTTCCTGTAATCGAGGACTTCAAGCGAGAGCATGCCAGACCAACGCGTTGGCTTACGAAGCGGCAAAGCGTCAGGTAGCGTGTACTTTTCTGACATTGGCGGCTTTTGAGTTCGGCACGGCACGACATGACATTCTATATTCAGTAGACAGGTCCCATGGTGGCAAGAATATAGAAAGCTGATTGCAACACCCAACGCGTCTCATCGGCTTGCTGGGTCACGTCATCTGTAATTGCCTTTAGTCAGTGACTAGGGGTTGTTCAGGCTTGGTGAATCCGAATCGTTCTTATACTGTGGCCTGAGCCGGACAACCCTGCACTACGTGCGGTCGATCTCTTCGTGTCCACTTGGTCCGACTCCCAGACAGCACCCATCACGACCACCCTTCATGACCACACCGTCAGACTTGTCGCCTGCAGCCATCCTATATGAGAAGACTCACTCGGTATCACAGAGCGCCAAGAATCCCGCAGTGTGGAACGGGAAGGCGGAGGTAGATCGCCACTCGCCAAGTCCCTCTCCGGCACCACCAGCGTCGACGCGCAGCACCTTCGCATCCGTATGCATCGTCGCAGCATGTACCAGTGCCCAATTGACCAGTATCGGTCTCGGTCCTGCCTATGCTATTTCGGCTCCCTACGCCGGCAAGGATTTGCACATTCAAAAGGAGAACTTGCAGTGGATCCTCAACGCTTATTCCATCAGCTCAGTGAATAGTTTTAAGTGCATGCAACGGCATCAGTAGAAAGGGCTCACCTTCGCTCCGCGTACAGGCATGTTTCCTTCTTCTCTGCGGGCGATTGGCAGACCTCTACGGCCGCAAACGAGTATGGCTTGTTGGATACTTGATTTTTGTGGTGTTCGGTATCGCTTCTGGCTTCGCTCAATGTACGTTCTGTCCCGAGTTTTGCAGGATTTGTCGTTCTCACACGTCGATAATGCAGCCGAGAAGGTGTTCGATACGCTCCGGGGGATGCAGGGCATAGGCTCCGCAGCTATCATCCCAGCCTCCGTAAGGATTTTTCTTTGTCGTCTGTCGATATGCCCTGACATTTGGTGGACTTCCATCAGCTCGGAATTCTAGCCAAGGCGTTCCCGCCTGGGCCGTCACGTTCCATCGCGTTTACCACTTTCTCTGCAGGTGCCCCGATCGGAGCAATCATTGCGATTGTTCTCGGAGGTGTCCTTACACAAGTAACCAAGTACGCCCACACGGCGCACCATTTGAAATTTTAACGAGCTCGTTGTTCGCCACAGGGCTACCTGGCGAACACCTATATTTCTACTGACGGGGGTTGCTCTCGCCTTCACGATTTTGGGATTCTTTGTTTTCGAAGAAGACGAGCCGTCAACGGAGGAAGACACGCGCGTGGACTGGATCGGTGCAGCTCTGATCACTGCCGGCCTTGTTCTGATCGTGTTCGTTCTGAGCGACTCGCCGACCGCGCGCAAAGGCTGGAGGAACCCACGTGAGCTTTCCTCCAAGAGCGTCTACGCTTTTTCATATTCGCCCCGGCTTAACGGTGTGCGCAGACATCATCGCCCTGTTCGTCGTTGGCGTCCTGCTCGTCCTTCTCTTCGTCACTTGGCAGTACTACTTGGAGCGACGACTCGAGAACCCTGATCTTCCGCGCACACGTTGGACGGCACCGCCGCTCATGAAACCATCAATGTGGACGCGTGCGCATGGTCGCTTCGCGGTCATGCAGACGATCGCGTGCCTCAACTGGGCGGCATTCACGATTTGGATAGTGTGGGTGGAACTGTACTACCAGACGTACCTGAACCTGAGCCCGATCCACACCATGCTGCGTCTGCTGCCGATGTTCGCCTCGGGAACCGTCGCAAACATCCTCATTTTGCTCACGATCGGGCGCGTTGACGTCATGTACATCGTCGCCACGGGCACACTCTTGACAGGGTGTGCGGACGTCCTGTTTGCCGTGATCGACCCGAGCGCACCGTACTGGGCGTTTGGCTTTCCCTCGGCCTGCCTCATCGTGCTCGGCGCGGACTTCACGTTCGCCTCCGGCACGTTGTTCATCGCCAAGGTGTCCCTGCCGCACGAGCAGAGCGTGGCTGGGGCGCTGTTCCAGGCGATGACGCAGATTGGGTCGGCGATCGGGGTCGGCGTGTCCACGATCGTGTTCAACAGCGTGCTGAGGACGCAGTCGAGGCGGCTTGGTGTCGTGGCGGATGCGCAGGGCGATAATGTCCCTCTGCCGGCGCAGCTCAAGGCGTACAAGGCCGCGATGTGGACCGGATTTTCTTTTGGCTTACTTTGTGCGTGTGCCCCAGACATATAAACCCTAGCTTCTTTATTCACCCGGCTTTCCCAGGCACGATCTTGTGTGTTCTATTTTTGCGTGGGGTGGGCATCGTCGGGGAGACAAATAGACAAGACTCGCCAGCTCGTCGCAGCCCAGAGGACGGTGGTTCGGTGAGTGCAAATGGTAAATTGAAGGCAGAAAATCATTCGCCATCGTAAAGTTTTTTTTTTTGAACCATGCCTTCGTAAAGTTGAGATTCCTCTTTTCATATGTTATCGAGTGTCATTGTAGACAGCAGCATCTCACTATAATTGGACAAGATACAACTAGCTGGCATGACTTGCAATTTTTGGTTTTTAAATGATAATGGTTTTTGACTTGTTTTTTGGTCTGTAAAAGACATGTAAGTTATGAGAGTCGTGCCTGTCTGGCGAGGAGTTCTAGTTATTGCTTCTAGTTATTGCGGGTGACATGGAGTACTGTAAGCCAAAAATGCTAGCCTAGGGAATCCACAGCTTCATGGCAAGTACCCAAAGATTGTTGGGCCAGATGCATGATGATGTCTGTGAGGTCTGGGTCCGTCAACACACAGACGTGTTGGTAATTAAGTTTAAATTCTGCGTCGGCCCCGGGTCTGTAACTTGAACCAGAGAGGCCGATTGATGATCGTACAATAGTCCAGCGAATGAAACTCAGACTCCGTTTGACACCGTGTGATGAACTGAACGGAGTCTACAGTAATGCTGTACGGCGGGCGACACCACTGGCAATGAGTGTTGCAATGAGCACCAGTGCCAGTGGCGTGGCTACCTTAAAATTGAGCATGGCTGGTAGCCATACGACCTCGGAGGGTCCGCACCCGCTCCTTCACCTACGCAAGCACTCTCACCAGACCCCCGACGTCGGAGGAAACCACCTCTCTTATGCCACACATACTGTACCCTCTTACCTTACTGCCAGTGGCTTGCTTCGCATAGGTAAAAAACTTCCTCATGTTCCCTGATAGACGGCACTCAGTTGCCACCGTTTCCCCTTGTTTCCACCTGTTCGCTGTGTGCACCTCAGAAGTCAGGCCCCAAAGGACACCGCTCGTCTTCTCGTTGTATCGCTCTTGCCTGTTCACCGTGACTCCCCTGAGCAAAGAGGCGTGGGAACCTTCAGAATTGAAGGCTTCCCGTTCATGTCTGCAGCTGAGCGCTGAACCGTTGAAACTCCCGCCATTAGAGCTGGCGTCGAGTTGACTCGGACCGCATCAACTCGCGCAACACTAGAGCCTCCATGTGTTTCAGTTGCCGCTGAAACTCGCCCGAGACTCAAACTTGCTCTGTTGGCACCAAACCTAGACGAAGTCTTCTGTCGTGATGCATGCACGTTATATAATGCCCATCAGGAAGAGACAAACATTCAAACCACTAAAATGCGTCCGCTTCTGTCGGTGTCGATTGTAACATTGTTGCCAGTGGCAACTACTGACGGCTTCATTGTTCACATATGTTCACGAAACTGACGCCTACCATGACCGTCCCGTTCAGCTCCTTCAAGGAACCGTACAAGACGCGAAGCTTACTGTAAAATTGATGAGGAAACATCTCAGATGAGTCTTCAAGCGAGAGCATGCCAGAAGTGACCTACGCGTCGGCTTACGAAGCGTGTTAGGCGTGTCAGGTAGCGTGTACCTTATCCCCTGCCCTGGCGGCTTCCAAGCTTCGGCACAACACGATTTCTATATACAGTAGACCAGTCCCATGGCGGCAAGAATATAGAAAGCCGATATGGAACCCTCAACGCCTTTCATTGGTTTGCTGCAGTGGCAGCAGTGCGCCCGCGGGACCACTTATGTTTGTCATCCGGCGTAGTTGCCCTTAGTCAGTGACTAGGTGTCGTTGGCGACCACCGATCACCGAATCCGAATCGTTCTTATATGACCCGAGCCGGACAAAGCACGGTCAATCTCTGCGTGTCCACCTGGCCCGACTCGCAGACAGCACCCATCACGACCACTCTTTATGACCACGCCGTCGGACTTGACGCCTGTAGCCACCTAGATGAGAAGACACGCCCAGTATCACAGCACCAGGAGTCCCGCAGCGTGGGACGGGAAGGCGAAGGTAGATCGCCGCTCGCCAAGTCCCTCTCCGGCACCAGCGGTGTCGACGCGCAGCACTTTCGCATCGATATGCATCATCGCAGCCTGTACCAGTGCTCAAATGACCAGTATCGGTCTCGGTCCTGCCTATGCTATTTCGGTTCCATACGTCGGCAAAGATTGCACATTGAAAAGGAGAACTTGCAGTGGATCCTCAACGCGTATTCCATCAGTTCGGTAGATAATTTTAAGCAACGGCACCAGTAGAAAGAGCTCACCCTCACCCCGCGCACAGGCATGCTTCCTTCTTCTCTGTGGGCGATTGGCAGACCTCTATGGTCGCAAACGAGTGTGGCTTGTTGGATACTCGATTTTGGTGGTGTTCGGTATCGGATCTGGCTTCGCCCAATGTATGTTCTGTCCCGTCGGGTTTGATGCAGGATTTGTCATTCTCACACGTTGATACTATAGCCGAGAAGGCGCTCGATACTCTGCGAGGGATACAAGCATAGGCTCTGCAGCTGTAATCCCAGCCTCCGTGAGGATTTTCTTTGTCGTTTCTTGGGACGCCCTGACCCTTGGCGGACTTCAACCAGCTCGGAATTCTGGCCAAGGCTTTCCCACCAGGACAGTCACGTTCCATCGCGTTTGCACTTTCTCTGCCGGTGCCCCGA
>JAKELI010001207.1:0-10436 GCA_021525025.1 Lactarius hengduanensis
GGGTTTTCATCAAGTCACTTACCCGTCTTCATAGTGTATCCCATTTGCCGGGAGTGGTCCTCCAAATTGTTGCGGTTGAGACCTCAATTTCAGCGACCCTGAGGAGCTGTGTCTGCAGTTCCTCAAGCGAGATGTCGGGTTGCCGCAGTATACAGCCCTCAATAAACTGAGAACCATAGTCAGTGCGGTGTTGCAACAAAAAGAAAAGAATGAATGCGTGAATCAAGGCCATCGAGGAGACGTGGCCGGCCTGGGCATACTGGTATCCGAACCACTTCACCTGTTGCAAGGTACGTCGCCCTCAACCGTCTCATAGATCGCTCACTGATGCCCAGATACTCTTCTATATCAGCATCAGACATCCCTTGATGAGACATGTGCAAGGCCACCTCCTTGATTTCTCGAGAAAAGTGACGACAATTGCACATTGACAGTGATGGGAAGTGGGGCGATGGGGAAAAAAAGATAAGACAAGAAAAGTGATGAAAAAAAAGAAAAAAAAAGATAAGCCTTATTTTTTTTTCAATCGGATCTCGGATAACTGGTTATCCTTGACATCCGCTCACTCAGCCCGCTAGTAGCTTTTCCGAAAAAACGGACTATCAATATGAAAACGGCTGTAAGACCTTGGTTTGAGGCAAAAAACAGTTGATTTTGTTCAAATTCATCAGTTAAGACTTTGTTTCAAATTGTTTGAGACCAAAAACCATTGATTTTGGTTCAAATTTGGTTTAAACTGAGTTTGGTTTGGTTCAAACTGAGTTTGAACCAAACCAAACCATTTATTGAGCACTTATAACATATTTTTTAATATTTTTTCTTAATCAGTTTGGTTCAGTTTGAACCAGGTTTGGGACCCCCAAACCATGAAACCAAACCATTCGGTTTGAGCCAGGATTCTCCAAACCCAAACCATTTTAAACAGTTTGGGTTGGTTCAAACCAGGTTTGGGTTGGTCTGAGACCAAACTTCCCCAACACTAATATCAAGGTTGACTACAATGACAAAGACTCTGCATGGGTGGGGTGTCTCTCCCGCATTCTGCTACGGACGACTGATTGACTGGTCTTGCAGCAAGGGTGATGAAGCCATGGATGATGACGCAACAAAGGACTTCGTTTCCCCAAAACGAAAACAGAGATCTCTCTGAGTACCATTTAGATACATATGACGAAGAAGACGATGGGCCAGCATCAAGTGTGTCTGGTCACACCATATTTGGGATCACCACCAAGAGACAACATGCTCGTGACTGCCATTGTCAAACAGAACATGCCTCAGCTCCATTTCTTCGTCTATGATGAGCCGACAGAGTACCTGGGGCCACATCACGACCTGCTCCTCAGCAGCATGCCGCTCTGCCTTGATTTGCTCGACTATCCAGTTTCGTCAGCTGGAAAGCATGGACACAGAGGACGGCCCCAGTTCACATTTCGAAAATTACGTTGCCATCAGCATGCTCGAACCAGAGATCGAGATCTACTCCATCGACCTGCTCAACTCTGTCTATCCCGATGCTGTCCTTGGTAACCTGGAGGAGACAGCAGCACACATCCCGGAGGCCGCAGGCACGGGCAAGAAGAAGCACAAAAAGGCGAAGCACTGCTTGGCGAGCGAGGCGCACCACATCGACACCATCCTCTCCCTCTTGTGGAACCACACCACGCAACAGATGATCGCCAGCGGGACCACGGACCACACTGTCAAGCTGTGTGTCGCATATCGACCCACGACGTCCCCTGCGCCCCGCATCGAGGACACGATGTTCATCCATGAGAACGACATCCACATGTTCGGCGTGATGACTCAGGAGGAGTGGGAGGACTGGCTGGACAACGGAGACAGCCGTGGAGGGCACATCAAAGTAAGTCCCTCGCCGGTTAGGAGTAGTGTAACGCCGCCACTGGCGTAAGTTTGACTTGGACTGCGAAAGGGCGTAAACGACTTAGCGAAGACTCGATGTAAGTCACGTGATACGGATACACGGCCTCTTGGTGCACGTGATCGTTAGAAGCACTAGGGCTAAGTCCACTAGGTGTAATTGATGAACGACTTGCTCCACTAGAGTCAAGCGAACGAGGTAGCAGACACTCAAGAGGAGGCAAAGGAGAAGGGACTGAATGGCGATTGAAGAAGACCAAGATGGCGAATCTTGGTCTTCGATGCGTACTACTTATACATGTGAGAGGTCGCTTTAAAGCTCCTCTTGAACCGAGACGACTAGTAGCGTAAGTAGCTCGAACCCTACTACCGCTACTACTAGGAATGAGTCATAGTACCACCACAAACATGTGATACTACGGCTGACTGATACGAGTAGTCCATGACTAATTACTGCTTACGAAGGGAGTCATCACCGTATGGTAAGCGTTCACAACCGGACCGTGACATCACCCCCTTTTCAGCTGCGACGACCGCGTCGCCGAGTAGGCCCGACTCCTCCCATCCAACCCTCCTGCACTTCCGTGATCCTGTCCCACGCGTTCGCCATCTCCAGGCGGAACTTGCTACGACTGACCTCTCCTTGTACCCCCCTGAGCGCCTGTGAAAGGGCATGCAGGCGCTGTTCCATCCTCTCGGCCTCCCGCTTATAGGCTCGGTAGTGGTGCACCTTGGCCTTCAGACTTACATCCTTCAGCTCGTTGACGGCGCGGTCCACGCGGTGCTGGTTGCTGTGTCCGCCGACGAAGGTGTACATGTCTTCGGTGAGGTAGTGGGGCTTGCCGACCTCGCGCAGCTGGGGCTCGGCGTACAAGGGCTTGGAATAGACCTTGTCGCTGTCGTCCGTCAGCGCGAGCACGAGGGGGTCCGGGTTCATGACGACCTGGATGTAGGCGGCCTGGGCGGTACTGCCCGCAGCGTCGGTGATGGGGTAGTGGACGAAGTCCTCCCCGCGGTTGTGTTTGTAGCCATGTGGCGCCTGACGCATGTTGCCACCGAGGTAGCGTAAGCGAGCTGCCGGGTAGGGCGCTGTGTCGGAGTCAAGGGTGACGTGCCCACGGTACAGCAGGCATCCGGTGGTGTCGCACACGTAGGGGGTTTCGAGGATGTTGTCAGAGTCGGTGGCGGTGATGATGAACGGGTGCTCAGCTGGGTAGTAGTCCTTCAGGACTCCCTCTACTTGTTTGTAAACTGCCCTCTCAGCATCTCGGTGAACCACCGGCGTCGCCACTGAATGCAGGTCCGCCGGATGGCTGCCGCTCGCAGTTGGGACTTCTCCCACTGACGTGCCTCGGGCTGCCACTCGCGCGCTCGCATCCACTCCTGCCATCGGAGCGTCGCCGTCGTCTTCTTCCCCTTTGATCCGGTAGTCAACGCGTATTGGGAGAGGTTGAAGTGGGGTACTCTCATCGTCTTGGGAGAGGTTGAAGTGGGGTACTCTCATCGTCTTGGAGAGCTGCATGAAGCCGACGCACTTCGGCTTCCGTGCAGGGCGTGGCGTGGAGCCGCTGCCCGGTGGCGTCGAGGAGCCAAAAGTGGGGGGTGTCGTTGGGGTTGTTGATGTCTTCGATGGCCTGGACGTTGGACAGGGCCGTGCGGAGTTCTTCGTGGGTGAGGTTGTCGAGCCCGATGGCAGAGACAGAGGAGGCAGTGGTGGCAGAGGGAAAAGACATTGTTGTAGGAGTGAGGAGTCCAGGATGAAGAGATAGAGGGGATGAGATGTCTCCTTCCTGCCTTATAACCCTTCCTTGCGTCCCTTGTTCGAACTCCGCTATCACGTCTTCGGCGAATATGTCAGCTTGGTTGACCCACTGGTTCTCCAAGTCAGGGTAGCCCTTCCATTTCACGAGGTACTGGTGTTTCTTGCTTCTGCCAAAAAGCCGAGAGTCTAGAATGTTCTCGACTTCGTACTCTTCCTCTCTGTTAACTAGATCCGGTGGCGGGCATTGGAAGTTTGCTCCATGCATGGGCATCTCGCGATAAGGCGTGAGTAAATCGATGTGAAACACGGGGTGAATACTCCACTGTGTGGGAAGTTCCAGCCAGTAATTGACAGGTGACAGTACTTGGAGTATTTTGAAGGGTCCATGCCGTCATGCCGCCAGTTTGGTCATCGGTTGATTGGTCCGGAGGTGTCTCCCTTCTAGCCATACCTGGTCGCCTTCTTGGTACTTTGGCGTATCTCAGTGTTTAACCCATAGCGATTGGGCCTTTTTGATCAGTTCCTGGGCGTTCTTCCGTGCTTCTCGGAACTGTTGTAGTTGCGTGAGTACTTGTGGGATAGGGGATGGCTTATCAAGCCAATCAGCGCGTGGGTCGTATCCCATCATGAGTGCGAATGGGGATTTCTTTGTTGCTTCGTGGGGCCAGCTGTTGTGCGCGAATTCTGCCATTGGAAGGAAGGACGCCCAGTTATCTTGGCGCTCGTTGGTCCAGAACCGGAGGTATTGTTCCAGCCATTGATTTGTCCTTTCTGATTGTCCGTCGGTCCGTGGGTGGTAGGCCGTCGAGATGTTCTGGTGGATTCCCAAGATCTGGCAGAGTTCCCTCGTGAATTTGGAGGCAAACCTCGGGTCTCGGTCGCTAATGATTTTGGCTGGTAACCCGAACCTTCGGAAGACGTGAGCGACGTACAAGGCAGCGGTTCCTTCGGCCGTGATTTCTTCTACACATGGGATGAAGATAGATGCTTTTGTGCAGTCATGGTCCGTAATCGTGAGGATCGAGTCGTGGCCTTGTGAGACGGGCAACTTAGTGATGAGGTCTAAGGCTATAGTTTCGAACGGCTTAGCTTCGGGGATCGGCGTAATGGGTACCAAGGGCGCTCTCGTCGGTCTGTTGTTGACTTTGTGGCGTTGGCATTCTGCACATCCTTTGACATACTCGGTTATGTGTCCGATCATTTGTGGCCACCAGTAGTGTCGTTCAATGATGCGGGCGGTGCGCTTAATACCCGGATGTCCGTACACGGGAGGGTCGTGATGATTCTGGATGATGACGCGGACATCTTCTGTTCCTCCGGTGATCACTCGTGCACCTTGTCGATACCATACTCCGTCGATGCGTTTCAACTTGTGGGGGTCCACCCAGGGGCGTATTCGATCTTTGTCCTGTCGATGGTTCTGTGCTTCCTGGGTTTTGGCTTGGCGTACGATGATTCGGCGCACAGCAAAGACTCGGTTAGGGAGTACTGTGACACCCTCATTGTCTTGTTCTCCGCGATCATAGTCGGGTCTTCTGGATAAGGTGTCTGCCCTGCCGTTGTTTACGCCTTTGATGTGATGAATCTCGAAGTCGTATTCCATTAGTTCCAGTACCTCCCTTGCGACGCGGCAACTTATCTTCTGAGGTGATTTCCAGTGCGTGAGGTTGAGGTGGTCGGAAAAGATTTTGATCTTGTGGGGGGATCCGGCAAGATAGGGTCACCAATGCCTTAATGCCTTCACGATTGCTAGTAGCTTGAGATCATATATGTCGTAGTTGCGTTCCGCGTCGTTGAGTGTGGCTGAGTAGTAACCTATCGGGTGTTGTTTGCTGTCGGTCTTCTTTTGCAGGAGTACCGCTCCTACTGCATATCCCGACGCATCTACCTCTAGTTCGAACTGGTCGGTGAGTGTGGGGTGCGCTAGTACTGGTTCCAATGTTACAAGGTCTTTGAGCTTTTGGAAGGCCGTTTCTTCATCTTTGCCCCAGGTCCAGTCTGTGTCTTTCCGTGTGAGCTTGTTCAGGGCTCGGGCGTGTGTTGCGAAGCTGCGGATGAAGAGGCGGTAAAAATTGCAGAAGCCGAGGAAGGAGCGTACATCGCGTACCTTCGTGGGGCGGGGCCAGTCATGTATGCCTGAAATTTTTACGGGGTCCATGCGAGTCACCCCCTTTTCAAGGATGACCCCCAGGTAATCCATCCACGGTTGATGGAAGAGACATTTCTCCGGCTTGAAGTACAAGTCATGATCCATGGCGACTTGTAGTATGTCGCAGACGGCGGCGATGTGTGCCGCCATGCCCACGTCTTCGTGTGTGGCGATGCCAATGTCGTCCATGTAGACGCGTATAATGGTACCTTTTTGCTCATGCTTAATGATAATGGGTCCGCAGATCTCGTTCATCATAGCCTGGAAGGTGGCCAGTGAGTTGGTGAGACCGAAGTACATTACCAACGGTTTGTAGAGTCCGTATCGTGTTTTGAAGGTGGCTTTTGGTTTGTCTCCTTCTTTTACCCGTATGTTGTTATACCCCCATCTGATGTTGAGCTTGGTGTAAATATGTCCGTTGCCTAGGTCGTTGATCAATTCTGCCATGAGGGGTAGGGGATACTGATTGCGGATAGTGCATGCGTTGATCTTTCGGTAGTCTTGTACCGGACGTAGTTTCCCGTCCTTCTTTTTGATAAAGAAGAAGGATGAGGCATAAGGTGATTTTGACGGTCGGATGTAACCCATCTTGAGCTGTTCATCGAGCCATTTCTTGAGCTGGCCGTCTTCTTCTTGTGTCATGGGGTAGACTTTACAGTCGATGCTGGCCAGTGTGCCCGGTTTGAAGTCGATAGCATGATCCCAAGGTCGTGATGGTGGGAATCGGTGTGAGGCTTCTTCGTCAAAGATTTTGGCGAATCGTTGGTATGGTTCGGGGATTTCGGTGGCTTTCTGGTCATCCGGCCTAGCAGCGATTGCTAGCTCGGTCGCCGTGGTGCGTAGTTGGCACGCTTCTTCTAATTCGCGTACTATGTCTTCCGCTTCTTCTTGGGTTATTGCGGTAGCAAGGATGGTTTGTCGCTCGGAGGGATGCGTGGATCGGATGACGATGGGCAGGGCACCTTCGTGTATCGTGGCATGTTTCCAGCTGATGGTGGGTTCGTAGGTGGCGAGCCAAGGGTATCCGAGGACTAGGTCTTCATCGCCTATGTCGGTGACGAGGAACCTCATGATCCTGTTAATGCCCTTTGTTTCTATATCCAAATCGATAAAGTGGGTGATGGACCCAGCTTTGTTCTCCGTATTATCAATGTTCCATATCTTTTTCGGACGTTCTAACGGTTGTAGTCCCAAGCCCATGCGTTTTGTGAACGCGGGTCTTATGAAGTTGTCGGTGGCTCCAGAATCGACGAGCCCTTTTATGTCGGCCATTGAGTAACTGGTGCGAATCGAGACTGGAATTCGAAGCAAACGGAAGCGAGTCATGATTACAGAGTTACAATTAATTGCCCTCACCCAGGCCGATGGGTTTAGGCGTCCTGAAAACCCTCCTGATTCCACAAATCCTGGAAGATGATGTCTTTTACTTCGTCCATGGCTCCCCTGACTCCGTTGAGCCAGTTTTTGGCTGTGTCGTGCGGGGTGGACGTGCTTGCTACTCGGGCGGCCGGAGGTTCTTGACTGTAGTAGTCCGTCTCCGCACTGCGACTTTGGCTAGTTTGCGGTCTCCACTGTTGCCTTTGCTTTCTGGGTCATGTACAGTCTCGTGAGAAGTGACCCAGGTTGTTACAGTTATAACAGATGACTTCCCTCATGTCACGTCTTTGTCCTCCTCCTCGACCTTGGCCTCCTCCTCTTGGTACGAACGGGGTTCGGTTTGGTTGTGAACCTCTGGAGTGTACTTCTTCCGCATTTGCTAGGCGGGCGCGGGATCAATCCGCTGAGGTGTCCATGGCATTTGGGTCATATCATGGAGGGGGGTGGCGTGGTGGACTCCACGGGGCTCCGAAGTTACGGGGGAAGTTGGGTCGTGCCGCAGGTGAAGGTCGGGATGGCATTGTCAGGTTCAACCTGGCTCGGAGGTGAATGTATTGCTTTTGACGCTTCATCGTGGCGTCCTTCCAGTCGTTGAATGTAACTGGGTTATCGAGTTCGTACACCTTGGTGAATAGTTTGCTTGGTAGTCCGGCTGTGAACCAGTCGATGGTTTGTCGATGGTTGAGGCGGTAGTCTGCTTTTCGCGCCAGCTGTTCGAAGTTGGTGACGTACGTATCAATGTCGTCCCCGATCATTTTGAGGCCTTTGGCCAGCGCGGCTTGGGCTTGCTCTTGTTCCAGGACATTTGAGAAGCGATCGGAGAATCCGGCGCTTAAGGTGTCCCACAGGTATTCGTTGTACCGGTCTCTTCCTCCTCTCACTTCGTTGTTGAGCCATGTGAGGAAACCCAGCGTCCAGTTGCTGACCATGGGTCCCTTGACGTATCCTAGGAACATGAGGCATCTGCGGTATACGTTCCGCAGGACGGGGGCTTCTCCGTTAAGTGCCCAATAGAGGTGCCATTGGGTGAGGAAGGCTTCGTAGTCAGCTCTGTCCCCTGTGAATACTGTGGGTTTCTCGCCTGTGAGTTTATCCTCTCCTTGGGGGATTCCGCCTGCTCCTCCGGTTCCCAGTGGTCCACCTCCTGGTGCGCCTCCTCTTCCGGGCGGTCCTCCCCTTGGTGGTCCTCCCCCGAAATTTCCTCCTGGTCATCGCGGGGGTGGAGGGCTTCCTCGTCCCGGAGGGGGGTCTGGTTGGTCGGGTCCTACCGCGCGAAAGATGGCGGCTTCATCCACGTCCATTTGATGTCCAGTGGCCGGGTGAATGGGTTGGAGGATTGCATTAGCTTCCTCTTATTCGTCGTACTTCCTCGTCAATGATTGTTTCTTCCATAGTGGTGGTTGCCATTGCAGCTATGGCGGGGGAGCGTATGTGGATAACTTCTGGCTCGGTTATGTGAAGCGACTCAGCTGTTTGGGCTATGGCTTCTACTTCTGCTTCTTCTTCTTTGTCCTCTGTGTGTTCGTCTTCTCCACTGGTCTCTGAAGGTGTGGGAGTTCGTGGTTCCGATGTACTTGGTTCCTCCTCTGGTTGTCCGTCGATGCGTCCCCACTGTTCTCGGTTGGATAGTCCCCTTGTGTCGATATCGCAGTTGAAGTTTCTTCCCGCTGGTCGTACTGCGTCCCACCTATTGTCGATTGGGTTCCAAGTAATTTCTACCCAGCACACGTTCTCGAAATTGAACTCAACTGGTCGGTATCGGGTGGGTCCCGACGCGAAGTCGACAAAGTATCCGATGTCTCCTCGATACTCTCTCCACCTTGCGGCTCCTAAGAATTGTACTGGTACATTGCAGTCTCCTCGTCTTTCGGAGGAGTAAGTCCTAAAGTTGGTCCAGCGGTCTCGAGTCATGAACGCCACGGTGAAGGGATCTTGGTCTTAATGTAACGCCGCCACTGGCGTAAGTCCGACTTGGACTGCGAAAGGGCGTAAACGACTTAGCGAAGACTCGATGTAAGTCACGTGATACGGATACACAGCCTCTTGGTGCACGTGATCGTTAGAAGCACTAGGGCTAAGTCCACTAGGTGTAATCGATGAACGACTTGCTCCACTAGAGTCAAGCGAATGAGGTAGCAGACACTCAAGAGGAGGCAAAGGAGAAGGGACTGAATGGCGATTGAAGAAGACCAAGATGGCGAATCTTGGTCTTCGATGCGTACTACTTATACATGTGAGAGGTCGCTTTAAAGCTCCTCTTGAACCGAGACGACTAGTAGCGTAAGTAGCTCGAACCCTACTACCGCTACTACTAGGAATGAGTCATAGTACCACCACAAACATGTGATACTACGGCTGACTGATACGAGTAGTCCATGACTAATTACTGCTTACGAAGGGAGTCATCACCGTATGGTAAGTGTTCACAACCGGACCGTGACAAGTAGCAGGAGGAGCTCGCTGTCACGTGACCTGGCACATGACCTGCCTGGAGCGGAACCAGAGGAGTCCAGATGAGCCTGTGCCCAGACTGGCCTAGATCGGTGACTCGTGACTGATGACTGAGGACTGATGACTGGGATACGTGGACGCTGACTGATGCCAATCGAGGGCCTTATGCCATTGGCCAGTCGTATTAGGGTTTCGGACTTGGGCTGAGCTTCAAAGCTCCCCATTGTAGTATAAGTACTTGTGCCCCTATGGCCTTGTACTCTAGCTTAGCTTTCTGTGGCAATCACGTCCCAGTATCATTGAAGCTATAGAAGTCCCTTGTGTGGCTATTATCCCCTTGTGTGACGTCCAGTCTCTACTTGTTGCCCTTAGAGTGGCATTTCCACTATACAAGTTGTGCCATCACACCGACTTCGTCTTCATGTCGTTCTCGACTTCACCATTGGAAGACTTCAATCCCCGGTATATTCATCCAGAACCATGCAAGTCGCACAATACGTCAGCGCGAACGTAACACTGTGGGACCTGTCACGGGACCCGAAGGAGGGCACCTTGTGCAGCTTTGGGAAGCTGCATAAGGACAAGGTGCAGGCCGTGTAGTGGAACCCCACGGTTCCTGCCATGCTGCTCAGCGGGAGCTACGATCGCACAGTGCGGGTGTCTGACTCGCGAGCATGGGTGCTGTGGTCGGAGCGGACATCGAAGCCATCCGTTGGGATCCATGGGACAACTACAGCTTTTATGTGCGAAGGTTCTCCTTTCCATCACGTGTGATGGGAGACTTAATTGGTACTTATTTATAGGTTTCATTGAGAA
>JAKELI010001208.1:0-10424 GCA_021525025.1 Lactarius hengduanensis
GGGCCGTACTGGACTACACCGAGACGCGCACGATCTCGCGCGAGCTGCTCCTGGTCAAAGTATCCATCCTCGGGCCCGAGTACCTCGAGGACCAGCTCGAAGGCGGGCCGTCGCACGAGCCGCGCGCGGCGCACCGCGCCCACGCCGAGCAGACCAAGCTCGAGCGCGAGATGGTCCTCGCGCGCCACTTTGAGGAGTCCACGCGCACGCCGCCGCAGCCGGCATCGGAGGGAGAGGAGGGCGGCAAGTCGCTCACGCCGAGCGAGGCGCTGCGCCGGCGGCATCAGCATCTGCACTCGCTGCACGTGCTCGCGAACCAGTTTGGCGCGAGGTTGGTGGACGTGAGCGACCATAGCGTGATTGTCGAGATGACAGGGAAGACGTCGCGCGTCGAGGCGTTCCTTGCCCTCGTCAAACCGTTCGGGATCATCGAATCTGCGCGTACCGGTGCGTTTCCTTTTTTTTTTTTTAGCGCTAGTTCGTTGTTGTGCTGAGGTTTGCTGTTTTTTTAGGGTTAATGGCTATGCCGCGCACCCCTATCGCTGGATTGGCTGAGGACGACGCCTCCAGTGAAGTAGGGTCAACTGTCGATGCGAGCTTGCTCCCTCCCGGCTAGACAGGCCCCAAGATTCTAGGACCGATCCTAGAAATCTAAAAAGTTTTTTTTTTTTTTTTTTTTGGCAATCTTACTGTAATATTTGACCGCTCGCAACATTGTAATTCAGTTGACATTCACTCCAATATCCATGGCCGCGACTCGAAAGCATCAAACCCAAGGATACCACGCGAACAGTCGTTGTTCGACTGTCAGTCACGGACCAGGAAACGCCAGGGTTACGCGTGTCGCGCGGGAGATGAACAACTGCCGTAGATATACCCATCAAGCTTACCCAATGCGGTTTGGCTCATTCCCAACAACTCCCAAGCAAGGAGAGAGGACAAATTCTAGTGTTGCCGTGAGCGGTGTGGACTCTAACTCGGACCGAACTTTTGACAACTGGGATCGACTCGAACCCGAGAGTTCACACCGGTGCAACTCGGGAGTTTCCAAAATGCGCTGCAGATATTTGCTTCGTCGTATTCTTGATCCATGTCCATCCCCACTACCAAAATAACACCCTCATGTAGTCTGTACCAAAATAGTGAGTGAATATACCGTATTAACAGAGACTCTGACCCCTGCAAACGAAACACTATCGCGCGTTTAGTGAATTTCTCATCTTATTCGGTCGTTTCTATCGGAATGTCACATGACTCACATACTATTGCGGATTCGCGCTGTCGCTGTCCCCCCATACCATCGCTCTTCCTCCACCTTCCATCCCTCGAATCTTGCGTCACTAGGTGTCGTTGATCGGGACCTTGCTACTCTCCCCACTTTTTACACGCATTCGAGACCTCATCCCTCCACAAGTTGACTCGGTTCCTGCTCTATCGTCGAGTTCTTCGTCGCCTTCAAAAGTGTTTCTTGCCCCCCCCCCCCAACACCAACGGAGAACACGGAAATGAGATCGATTCCCAAGCGTAGTTGTCGCTGATAGTAGAGAAGGGCTAAAGTTACATGTTACGTGGGGTGTTACGTATGGTACACGTGTTGAATCACCGAATCAGGTGGGTATAGCATAGCAACGTCCGATGGCAAAACGAAAAAGTAGAGCAAAAGAAGGGACGCATAATGAGCAGTTGGGGCTCGTTCATGTCCTAAGGTCCACCCCGACGCCAGCCACCATCCCGGCAAGCACAACGTCCATGACCTCAGTCGGTACGAACACAGCCTTATGCCCAAACGCGGCGATGCGCTGAATCTCCTGCCTGCGGCGGCTCGTCTCCTGCGCAAACTCATCCGCGACCTCCGCGTCCGCACGCGCCTTGATACTGAATCGCCACCGCCTCCACTGCGAACTGCGTCGCGTGCGCTCCGCGACGGTCGAGTATGCGTCTGCGTCCTGCCTCGGCCTAGATAAACAGTTAGTTAGGGATGGAGTGGGGCGATGAGAGGAGTGACGTACGGTGCGAGCTTGGGCTTTGATGCGGGCGACGGAGAGGACGCCTTCTTCCTGCTTGACCTTGTTGCTGTTCTCATGATCAACGTTCTGTGGGGTGATCAGGGTCTCGTTCGCGTGCACTGACCGAGGGCGGGACATACAGCGGCCGAGACCTGGGCTTCCAGAGCCCACTTGGTCAGCTTGTCCATCGTGCTGGCGATCTCGCCTGTGAACAACTATCAGCACATGATGTCTTCGCGTAAAGAGGGTATGACTGGCCCTTGAACTACCTGTGGATGGCAGCGAGGCCATGAGGGATGGTGCCATACTCGAGCGCGGCGGTGTGCAGGTCGTCCGTGGCGTGGGTTCGCAGCGCGTCGAGGAACTGCGAGGAGCTCTCTGAGTTCTCGACGCTGTCACCGCCAATCGGGTGCTGCTTGACCATCGAGCTGTAGTCGACTAGTACCAAAAGACGGTCAGAGGTCTTTTGCTCAGTTTGGCACTGAGAAGGAAGTATGCGTACAATGTGCGACGATCTGGGTCAATATGGACTAGGTCTTGTCCCGGAGCACATCGTAGGGCGTCTCGTACCCGTGCACGGCGAGCTTGAATGGTTCATCGAGCTCCCGCTTGAGGTACAACGTCAAGCTCATGGGAACTTGGTTGCGGGTACATCTGCACGCGAAGCAAAGTTCGCAATCAAAACCAACCACCTTGGATGAACTGGTAGTATGCATATGTCCTTCGTCGGCATCTCGAATTAATTCTCCCCAATGGTGTAGAGCCTGCGCAGCATGATGTTCGGATGGGAGATACAGTGCTGTCCGGCAGGGAGGAGCTCGAGATCGTTGCCGGACTGCAGAATCGCGCAATTATTCGCTGGGATGTCCAAGTTGAAACGCGATAAGCCACGCCCGCAGGGGCTATCTAGAAAACTTACAATGACGCAACGACACAGTCCCTGGTTGACGAATTTGCGGGGGCCTGTGGCGGAAGTCATGCGGACCTCGAAGCTGCGTCCGAGAATCGCGCCGGCGACACGGTCCTTGATCGCATGTGGGAAATGCGTCTGGTCGACGATTGCGAGCACATCGTAGCTACCCGTGACGCCATACGCGACGAAGCCCGAGTTCTTCAGCACAAAGACGTGGTTCTGCGGGTCCGAGATGACCGCTACCTGGTTCTACGACACCTGTTCCACGGTGAGGCCCTGGAAGTTGACCACCGTATCCGATACTGATCCATATCGGTCAGTCAGCGCAGTGGCGCGGAGGAGAAAATGCCACCACTCACGTCTGCGCCCACCAGTTGCGCAGAGGGAACCCCGGGTAGCGTCTCGATTAGGTGAGCAGCTTCGGCATCCCACCATGGTTTGCCTGTAGCCCAACACAAAATCCAAGGCGCGCACGTTATCGGAAAGAATTTTGTTGTGTCCAGCCTGCGATGTGACATGTGATGCGTCATTTTTCGGCAGTATGAGTCCCGAAGAACGGAATACATTAACGTGCGCAGGTGTCTATCGAGCTCCTCCAGGCTCCAGCGTGCCGATGTTCCTTTTTAGGGGAAAGCGAGCTGGTCGTTGGAATATCAGTACTGTACTCGGAGAACGTCATTGTCATGTCAAGTCTCTGCTTGTCCTACTTTAGATTTATTTGAGTGTGTTGTCAAATTATGACGCGACACACGCGCCAGAGTTCCCCTCGCGCCGGCTCCCAGGCCCAGTGCTGGACAGTCGCCGACTAAAGTCGAGAGTCAGTGTCTAGTGATTTGCCGGCCCGGCTCCAAAGCCGGATGCCGGCCAAAGCCAGCTGTGGAAAGCCGTTCCCACGGATGCCGCCGGCCCAGCTTTTGATGGCCCATGGCTCGGGCTCCAGATTTGGCAGGATGGCGGCCCGGCTCACAGCCTCGGCTCTGTGATGTGTGGTGTCCGGCCTAATTGCCACATGTCTCTCGCAGTTGTTACAGCGCGACCTCACTCTGACGTTCCTACCACTATTCCCTCAAGGTCAAGTGCAAGTTGTTACATCATCAGTCTTTCAATTAGTGAGGTTATTTCTTTTTCTGACACAAATCCGGACTTTGAGCTCAGTGTGGCTTATTCCTTGTGTTCCCCAGCGTGCTGCATTTTCGTGCGGCCTTAGAAACTCGAACCCGACGCGTTCCCGACCCGGTTGACCACACCTATGAAGTTTCCCATTGTGCGCACGCGTGCCCGACTGTTTTCAACTACCTGCAACCGAATGACTCCATTTTCATTCCCGACCTTTCTGCACTTGCGCGCGGCATTATTTCTTCGACGACGACGCGTCCGCAATTGTCACGGACCTTTATACGATGGCTCAGTTTATGCGGGAGCCTGCGCGGCACCTTACAACAGCTCACACCCCCAAAACCCTGCAGATATTAGATGTGTTCCCCAGCGTGCAGCATTTACGTGCGGCCTTAGAAACTCGAACCCGACGCGTTCCCGACCCAGTTGACCCCACTTATGAAGTTTTACATTGTGCGTGTGCGTGCCCGACCGTTTTCGACCACCTGCGACCGACTGACTCCATTTTTATTCCCGACCTTGCTGCACTCGCACGCGGCTTTATCTCTTTGACGACGACGCGTCCGCAATTGTCACGGACCTTTATACGATGACTCATTCCATGCGGGAGCCTGCGCGGCACCTTACAACAACTCACACCCCCAAAACCCTGCAGATATTAGATGTGTTCCCCAGTGTGCAGCATTTACGTGCGGCCTTAGAAACTCGAACCCGACGCGTTCCCGACCCGGTTGACCCCACGTATGAAGTTTTACATTGTGCGTGTGCGTGCCCGACCGTTTTCGACCACCTGCGACCGACTGACTCTATTTTTATTCCTGACCTTGCTGCACTTGCACGCGGCTTTATCTTTTTGACGACGACGCGTCCGCAATCGTCACGGACCTTCATACGATGGCTCATGCCATGCGGGAGCCTGCGCGTCACATTGCAACAGCTCACACCCCAAAACCCTGAAGATATTAGACGTGTTCCCTACTACTATCCCTAGCAATCTGTTTAGAAATTTCTCAAATATAATATCTGAATCTATGAAGCCCCGGCTCTAAAGCCGAGGCCAGCCTTAGCCGTTGAAAGCCAGGGGGTCGGCCTTGGCTTGACTTTTGGAAAGCCTGGGCCATGGAAAGCTGGGCCAAAGCCACGGCTATCAGGCCGAGCCAGGCCGGCAAATCACTATCAGTGTCATACACATGTCGACTAGTCGGTGACTAGTCGGCGACTGTGGAACGACCATGACTTTTCTCATCACGTGACAGTAGCACATTCCGGAGTCCGTATTGTGTAATATCGTACGATTACTCTCATTCTACCACAATGAGTCATACTGGCGGCCGGTCATCTAATCGTTCTTGGGCTCGCGATTTCTTTAAGGACCACCCAAAACTTGCCCAAAAAGCACTTGAAGCATACTCGGGCACAGGGGCAACCCATGACAAACCAAAAGTGTACTGCAAGCTCTGTTTGGCCAAGCATACCAACGAGATCCTTGGACAAGACGCAAGAGCTGTTGAAGCAGGTACTCGGCAGTTTGCTCGATCCTATGATATGATCGAACTGGAGCATGCGTAACTCTATCACATCAATTTTTCTTAGTTCAATTCCTTTCCATTAGTTTTTTCAGTTGGGCAGAATGAGGCTGGCCGTGGGTGGGTAGCAGCACGTACAGAGGGGCTGGTCAATCATCTTCGACAGTGCAAGCTTCAGCCCACGGTAGTGTCTGAGAAAGCTGATGGGGCACATCGAGATCGCGTGTCGGGACCCCCTGCGGCTGGCAAAAGGACTCGTCGCGACATGGAGGAAGAATCCGACGATCCTGGGGCATCGTCATCATCATTCCAACGTCAAATACCTGCGTTCCATGTTCAAACACCTTCTGACACCTTCCAGTCCCCGTATACTCTCTCAGTAGTACCAAGGGGATCTTGTTCTGATTTTGAACGAGAGCCCTCTGTTGCCTCCTCTATCTCCACCTCATCGTCTGGCCATGGTCCCTCTTCCTTCACTTTCCCGCAAATCCCATCTCGATCTCAATCTCGATCTCGACGCGGCGCAACTCATGCCTCTTCACTTAACCCTCCTCAAGCACTCGCTGAACCGACCTGGTCAGACGCACGTCAGGCGCGCTTCGAGGAACGAATCACGCGCATCACTGCAGCAGCAGGATTTTCGCTCTCGTGGGTAGAAAACCCAGAGTGGCTGGATTTTTGCAACGATTTTGTTCCGCAAGCCAAGTCGCCAAGTCGAAAAGTTCTTACCAAACGTCTTCTGCCGCAAACACCTTGGCAAACACTCAACGAATTACAACAGAAGGCAAAGCAGCGGGTTCGTGGCAAGAATGCGACTGCCTCGTGCGATGGCTGGACAGGCGAAAACTTCCACCACTACATTGCGTTCATGATCATGGTTGATAAGAAGGTATGGCACTTTTATCACGACGGGCACACTGTATCTGACTAGAACTAGGTCCATACAGTGAATGTTCATGATGCGTCTAACGAAAAAAGACGGCTGACAATCTATTTGATTTAATGCTGGAAGTACTTGGGCGCCTTCAGTCAGAATGGAAGGTCACTGTTGTCGCGTTCACGACGGACGCATCTGGCGAATCTCGAAAAGCGCGAAAGCTACTACTTGCGCGTTTTCCACATCTTGTATGCCCTGACTGTTTTGCGCATCAGGTTTGACCTTTTATTTATTTATATTCTTCGTTATACTGACACAACTATTTCAAAGGTGAACCTCATTGTCGGGGACTAGGGATTACCACAGGTTGGCCATACCCGTGACGGGTCGCGGGTACGGGTCACGCGGGTACGGGTCAGGGTAGCAATTTCCCAACCCGTGCAAAACCCGTACCCGTGGCCCGGGTACCCGCGGGTACAACGGGTGGCAACATGCCACTTACGACGACCCATTCCACCCTTTCTTACAATCAATGTCCGGGCTGCGTCAGATCATCTCCGTGTGGCTTAGCTGCCATATCGGACTCATTCCCACGACATCCAACAGCTGAGTCGGCCCATCGATTTCTCTCGCGTTTCCCCATCCCATCCCATCCCATCCCGTCCCATCCATCCATATGCAATCTCTTTCTCTCTCTTTAAGTTTCGTCATTCATGATCTTGCCCAGGACGACAACAACACGTATTTTCATCTCATAGACTAGCCGTACGTTCCCGCATCTCATGCCGTCTCTGTTCGGCACTGGCATGCCTGCATCGGTAATGTGTGTTCCTTCTTTCTCCGCGATAAATTCTCTAACCATGTACAGGTTCCAATGGGTATTCTGTCAACTCGAGATGCTGCGGCACGCGGTCCAACCAGATGTCCGAGCGATTCTCGAAACATTACCGAAGACATTGGACGAGACTTACGAACGCGTGTTGAAGGATATCAATAAGAACAACCGAGATCACGCCCGTCGTCTGCTTCACTGCCTCGCGATTTCTGTCCGGCCTCTTCGTGTCGAGGAGTTGGCCGAAATCCTTACATTTGACTTTGATACAGCTCGGGGAGGCATTCCGAAGTCCACCCGGACTGGCGGCGTAAGGACCAAGAGGAGGCTGTGCTGTCCATATGTTCGAGTCTCGTCACCGTCGTCAACACCCGGGGATCTCGGGTGGTGCAATTCTCTCACCTGTCCGTCAAAGAGTTCTTGACATCAGATCATCTCGCATCTTCGACCGGAAACCTCACACCATATCACATTCTTCCCGGACCGGCGCACACCATCCTCGCGCAGGTCTCTCTTGGTTTCCTCCTCCATTTAGACGACCGCAACAACAATAATGGCGTCAAAGGCTCCCCTCGGCCGAATATGGGGCCAGACATTGGGTCATGCACGCTCAGTTCGACGGCGTCGCCTCGCGTAATGTAAGTAGATGTCCATTTTATCCAGCTTGTCTCGTCTCGTCTCACTCTTCCAGCCCCACAGGTGGCCCATCTCAGGCCATCTGCGCCGCCTCTCTCCCTCGTAGCCTCGCTTCACCTCTCCCTCATTATTATTCGGTCTCGGCATTCTCAAGTGTATGCTGCCAAGTATGCTGCACTGCAGCTTCCAAGACGCTAAGTTTTGGTTTTTATATTCACTACGTTTTCTACCGACTAAATTGTCGTACTTGTTTATTGGCCTTAGCATAGGGCCCTGACCGTTCAACACAGCCACATGACAACGCATGACGACGCGGCGACGACGACTGCACCGGCGGGGCTGTGTTCAAGTTGACCCATGACATGACCACGTCGGCTGACAACTTAACGAGGCGACGATAACTGCAACGACAGGGCAATCACGACGACATCGACCGTGACCGCCGACCGCGACAACGACACGTGGTAAATAGACAACAATCACGCCGACGAGGCGACCTCTTCGACTCCTTCGACGAGGTGACCACAACGGCCACGGCGGTGCGGCCACGGCGAGGCGACCACGGCGACTACGACGGCAACGGGGTACAATTACGACCACACTACGAGGCGATCACACCAACGAGGGTGACTACGACGGTGACGGGTGACCACGAGGAGATGGCGTGACCACGAGAGAACGATGGTGGCAACGGCGGGGCGATGGCGACTGCGGAGGATGCGGAGGTGGCGGAG
The DNA here is from genome assembly GCA_021525025.1 of Lactarius hengduanensis. NCBI lineage: Eukaryota > Fungi > Basidiomycota > Agaricomycetes > Russulales > Russulaceae > Lactarius > Lactarius hengduanensis. The sequence continues at coordinate 8,641 of JAKELI010001208.1, forward strand.
GCCTCGTCCGCTGCAGCTGCAGAGGCGACGACGACGCAACGCGACAATGATGAGGCCCTACAATGACCATAGGGCAGCGACTCGGATGTACACGGTGATGAATACTAGTGTATTTGTTTGTATCTGAATGTAAATACTCCATTGTCACTGCATATAATGGGCCAACGGCCTCAAGAATGGCCTATATACCCCTGCGGGTTACGGGTAACCCGCCAAACCCACAAGTACCCACCAAACCCGTGAATACCCGTACCCGTACGCACGGGTACCCGTACCCGCCATTACGGGTACGGGTTTCGGCGGGTACGGGTACGGGTAGCCCCCAAATTACCCGGGGGTGACCCGTGGTAATCCTATCGGGGACTACTTCAAGGCCGAGTCGATATATGTCAAGCATAGCAAGATGGCTTTGGATCTCATCAGCTGGCTACGCAGCAAGACTTACGTCCTTGCCCGCCTTCGGGAGGTTCAGACGCAAAGCGGAAAGCCGCCGCTTACTGTGATTCGTGCGGTCTTAACAAGGTGGACGGCACACTACCTCGCTTTCAAGTGTCTGCTCGAGCTTCAGCTCCCTCTCCGAGCCCTCGTTACTCATGACGCAATGGCTCAATCCAATCAACAAGTCTTCATTTCTCCGGGCTTGACGGCAGCAAACAAACGAAAGGCGCGTGAAATGATAGCAGTTATTGAGGACGGCACTTTCTGGCACTCGTTAGCTCGGTGCGTTAATCCGAGATCAGTGGTATTGGTCTAATATTTTTTGATACAGCCTCAAGACGCATCTTGAACCCCTTGCGAGAGCCGCAAATGTGGCCCAAGCGGCATTCTGTCGTTTGGATCAGATCTTGCTCACGTTTGGCTCCCTCAGCATATATTATCGCGAAATCATGCATAAAGACCCCGACAATGCCATCGGATGTACAGCGATTCTCGACAGCATCGAGAAGCAGTGGGCAAAAGCAGACCAGGACATCTTCATTGCAGCTGTTCTTCTAAATCCGTTTGTCAAGACGGCTCCATTTTCCCCTCAAGTTTCGTTCCTAACACGAGCTGGCGTGTTTCGTTGCTGAAGTGTTTGTATCAACGCTTCTTCTCCATCACCGAGTCCCCCGATCAGTTGGCTGCCAGTATAAACACACTCTTCACAAACATCCAGGACTACTTTAGCGAGGATGGCGGCGACTTGGCGGTGTATGCTGGTCCCATCAAAGATAAGGCACTGGCTGATGGTGTGTCCCCGGATCCGGTCGAGCTATACGAGGGAATGATTCCCATCACCACCGGCTCCGCCCCACACTCTGCCCCACCACCGCTCTTTAAGCTCGCGCTTCACATCTTGTCTATTGTCCCAATTCCGCCTCCTGCGAGCGGTTGTTCAGCGTCTTCGGCAACACTCTCACAAAGCTCAGGAATCGTCTAGGAAAGACCACCCTCACCTCACTTGCTGAACTGAAAATGCACATACGCGATGAACACGTGCGCAGCGGAGATACTAAACAACGGATGAAGCACTTCTATGGGACAACGTCACAAGCAAGTGCCTCCTCGGCAAGCTCCTCGGGTCAACTGGAGTCCCCCCTCACCCCGCCACTGGACAATGAAGCAGGAGACGTTGCGATGGATATTGATCCTGTGTTACAGCAGTTGTCGGATGGTGACACTAACGAGTTCAATCGCATTACAGACTCTTTCGGCAGGCAGTCAGACTACGACATGACGACGGGACGGAGAAATGCCGTCAACTATTTCAATGACGATTGTCGACCTCTTCGACCACACAGAAA
>JAKELI010001209.1:0-10400 GCA_021525025.1 Lactarius hengduanensis
TCACGCATGCTAATGAGAAAGAGAAATCGTCGGTACCTCCCCGGGCTGCGCTTCGGGCGTCCTTCCCAATGCATCCGGGATAGTCTGTGCTTTCCGCTTCGACAGCCCTCAAGCCTCAGTGCTGACACCCTCTCTTGTCCTCAGCTACCTCGACAGCCCATCCCCACTCGAGTCACAACACTTATCTGTCGTCCCCGGCAGACGGCCATCGCTGACATCGGATCGAAGCCGCCTATCATGCTCATGATCTCACCAGTCATGGCGCCATATGGAGTGGTTCCCATTCCACTCATGTGTTGGTACCATGGAGACTGCCGCAGCCCATCGTTGCATTCCCTGTCGACACACCCCGTCTTATAGGCACTGTAGGAGCCTTGGCTCGTTAAACCGCGCCCTCCACCGCTGACCGCAGTACAGAGCCTAAGCTTGCCTTAGCCACATCGGCAGTACGACCCGGTCGAGTCGAGAGGTCGAACCGAGCGTCGCCGAAAAACAATACGTCATCACTGATGAAAAATATATACGAACTCTCTATGTCAGCAACCCCGCGCCCTGCAAACCCTGGCTATTGATAAAATCGAAGGCCGAGGGGTTTACGCTGGAAGAAGTCCTAGACGCAGCCGAAGGCATCGTGAAGGACCCGGATCTCGCTAACGCGTATCTGGCCCTCAGCAATCCGGACCTTGGTGCGGCATTTATTCGCCGCGAAATCACAAGGATTCCTAGATCAGGACGACACCCCACCCTGCAAGTCCTGGCTACAGTATGGCTAAAATCGAAAAAGAATGGGGGGTTCGCGCCGGAAGAAATCGCCAACGCGGCCGAATGTCTCCTGAGGCCTGAGGGACTCAGTACTCAGCTCTAGTACCCGTCCCTCAGCAAATCCGGACACTGGCGCAGCATTCACTGGCATCCGCCGCGAAATCACGAAATTCCGGATTCGTACGCAGTAGATAGCTGCGCGGTAACTTATTGCTGTCATTCGCGCCTTGTACACGCAAAGATGCATGCGTGCTATTTATCTTTTATGATCATGCATGACAGCTGGACACAATCACATCTGACAAAAGGAGGTCCGACCTGTTATTTGGCCGGGCTGGAAGCGTTCCCGAACGTAGCCCCGCTGCACAGAAAAACTTTTTCGGACACAAACCGCGCGCCAAACAGGGCCTAAGTTTTTCTTATATATCCCAAGAACATAGGGTTCGAGAAAAAATTGCACACAAAACTAAAGCATCGACCGTAACCAGCGAGATGAGGTGCGAGAGACGTAACAAGTCGTAAAGAGATGAACAGAAGAAAGGAAACCATATGCATGCGTGGTAGGAGGGTACAGAACGAACCTAACTCGGGACATGAATGAGAACATTAGCGGACTACAACCTGACATATCATGAGACCAGTCATCATGAATTCATACAGGGAATCAACGCCGATGATGCGATGAGATGAAATTATGGAGGCACGCCTCCAGAATAATAATCACCCACAGGGCGAGAGGATGAATCGTCAATCACGGGTGCTCTAATTCGGCTTGTGGCTCAAGACGTCCTGGATCTCGGCAATCGACCTGGCCGTCTCCAACACCTGTGGCCCTCCAGGAAGGATGGCTATCCGTTGTTTCGTCGTATTGAGCATCGCTTGCACGCTTGGCAAGACGCGGGAGATGTAAGGTGCGATGAGCGGATCGTGCGTATTCAACACCGTGGCAGCACGCTGTAGCCCACCACATCGAAGACTTGAACGATTCGTCAACCGGCGCACTCTCACCGATCGCCCAGCGAGCTAACAAGGTGAATCACACTTCAGCAACCAACCAAAGGCAAGTAAAAGGGGTGGGCATACTCTGTGCACGAGCGTCAGGATCACGGCCTGCGACAACGGTGGTGATCCTTTAAGGGGCATGACAATTTCGGGATTGGACCTCGCCAGCAGCTCACGGAGTTGGCGAGTGTCCTGCGTGCCCAGGACGGCAAGGTATGTATCGTCCCACTCCTCTGACGGTGCCGGAGGCGTTTGCTGAGTCGGAGGGGGGAGGGCGGGATGAGATGCTTGAGGTGCGGGGATACCAGATGGGAACCACGGTCCCTGCATGACCTGTTGCGGGGGCTGCGGGGGAGGCGGTCCATACATCTGGGGGATATTGACAGGAGGAGCAGGGTGGCGGAATGCTTGCTGTTGGTTGAACGAGATCATTGTGCCAGGGCCTGTACTGGGACCGGGAGAACCCCTCACTTGAGGTTGCTGGAGCGGTGTGCCAATATTGATGCTCAGAATTTGATCTGCTCTGAGAGTGTGCGAACGGATTGTTCAAGTTCTCTAATCATTGTCTGGGAAACAGTAACGTTAGTGTGGTGGTGCAAATAATTTCAGAACGATGAACCAACCTCCTGTCCGCGCAGGGCTTCACTTTGCCAGAGATGACTTCTTTCTTGAGGTTCAACATCTCCGCATGGATTGCCCGAGACAATTCCTGGTGCATGGCAGACGATTGTGCCTGATACGCGGGAATCAGCGTCTTGTTGATAGCTTCCTTGACATGGCGCTCGATAATCGGGGTAATCGCAGAGGAGAATGTGCGCGCGACATGGCTGGATACGTCAGGTCGAAGGAGTAACCTCTCAATCTCGGCAGGAATTGCCTTGATACGAATACAGTAGTCCAGCGTTGCGAGGCTAGAGGTTCAATGAGTGGACACACCTGGTTCATTGAGTCGCCGAGCCCCTTAGCAATCTGGCCGACGAGGACGGTTTTCACCTCGCTCTTAATAATGTTCTCAAGGGCTGGGAGAACAGAGTTCTGAACCTCCGCCTTGACAGCCATCTCGACCACTCTGGTCGTGTTCTTGGTCAACTCATTGGAAATGAGCTTCAAAAGCTTCTCCTGACGTGTGATATCTGCTGCCTGCTCGCTGACACGAAACATCCTCCAGGCGTTGGTCTATAAGAGTGCATTTCAGTCACCTCGAAGCCCAGAAAAGGTGAATACATACGTTGCTTGTCAAGCTCCTTTCCTACAAAGGCGGCCGATACGGCTGTACAAATTCTCCTCCCATCTTCTTGATCTCTCTCGACATGACTACACCCAGTTGTGCTTCATTCCCAGAATCCAGCGGTTTCGCAGAGGTTTCCTTCTCCCTCCAGCCGACATTTTTGCCCCTTCCGCGACCACGATTGTCGTTAGAGCGGCCCTCCTCGCGGATCTCAGCTTCTACCTCCTCGGCTGAAGGAGGAGTGCGGATCCTCGGGCCAGGGGAGGGATTCATGGGTTGTGCTACCGGTTGGACAATGCTAACTGGAGGAGCTTGGATGGGTTGCTGACGCTGGCTCCTTGGTTCTGGCGCAGGAATCTGAGGTAGGTGCTGTGTTGGCGGGAATTTGGCGAGGGACGTCGCTAACGGCGCTATCAAACCATTCCTTGCGCAATGAGGACCTGGTCCACGCCAGACGAATGTACGGAGAATGCCACGAGCGCGAGTTCTCCAGGAGGAAACCTTTGCCGCAACGCAGGCAGCATGGGCTTCTTCGCCTCGCGGATCTGCGTCTGCAGTTAAGATGACAAAGTGGATGGTCGGCTTAGGTCCAGAGAATTCCAGGACTTGTTCAATATAGGGGCGCATGTCATTCCCTCGACCTGGCGAGGACACGTCAAAGCCCAGCTTGAAAGCGACCATACTATCGCGGCGGTTGTTGGCAACCCATAAAGTCTGGATTCGGGAGTCATAATTGGCATGCCGAACATATCCGGATCATCGGCGAATCCGTTGTTGATACCATTTACAAACTTGATGGTGGAGAGGACGTTGCCGCTCTTGTTTGGAAGAAGCTGGAAGACCGTACCGTGCTTGCGGCCGATAACCACACCACCGTCAACAAAGGTTATGGAAGAAGGGGGATCCTCGCCGCGAATCGTTGCGGACCAGAAAGGCCGGCTGCGGTCGCGAAGGCTCCAAAGGCCAAGGGAAGAGTCACTGGAAATTGTGGCGATGGCAGAGTGTGCGATATCAAACTCGAATGCAACGAGGCGACTACAAGACAGGTTAAGCTATGACACTCAAAACAAGATGAGATTAGAGCTTACGGCAGGCATCCTAATAGACTGGACAATACGATGCAGGTCAGATTGAACATGGGCTCGCCATCGAACATCCGAGCGGCTTCGCTAATGTTCAGCACATAAATGTCGTTTTCAGACGCCACAGCCACGGTGTCCTGCTGCTTCGGGTGCCACTTTACAGAATGTAGTGGCCTCCTGGCCCATGGAAGGTATGATCGCAGAGAAGAATTTTGCCATGTGACGTTGTACAAGTAAGTCCGAAGCATTTCGTCGGCGGCCAGCTAGCGAAACGTACGGGACATCATCTGTGATCAGATCGGGCAACTCCCAGACGACAAAGCCTCCATCAGAAGTAACGCCTGCGAGTCGGTTGCCGTAGACGGCCATATCGGTCACCGACGTAGTGGGAGCAAACACAGCCGGAAGTTGAAGTAGGGTACGATCTCCGCTCGAACGAGATATTACACGAACACGACCTTCGTAGAAACAAGTAAGGTTGACCGATTTCCTGTCTATGGCAAAACGTCGACACACTTTCGTCATGGCGTAGGCAACCCAGTGCGTAGCGCCGATAGTCGTGCGGGTAAAAAGTTAGAGTCAACTCTACCAGAGCGATCGCCGTCGATTTCACAGCATCACGAGGTGCCTGAATATCATCCAGCGGTTGCGCAACGTCCACGATAATCGTCTGCGGCTGGGAGCTAAAGGGACCGATATCAAGCGAGCCAGGAGGTGGTAATTATCGTTTGCTTACATGGGACCGGACTGGGTCTTGGCTCTGGATCCTGAGCCACGGTTGCGACCACCTTCGTGTCCCTTCCAGCTCCCGCGCGGACCTGGTGAACTTTCCTTTTCTCGCTGAGCTTGGCCCGTAGACACGTGCGAAAGAGTGGGGCCGACTTGCGGCCCTAGAGGAGGCTCCGGCGCTTGTACGTCCCGCCGGCCGGGAGGTGAGATCTTAGGCGGCGAGCCACGCGGGGAAGGAGCTTGCGTGGGCTTCGGGGGCAGTGGCCGGGACGCGGCCTTGGATTGGACTGGCTCGGTCATCGGTGTCTCTTCATCAGGGCTATCGAAAGCGGGGACCGGGTAAGCAGACGGGGGCGCGGGTGCCTTGGAGACGCTAAGCTGCTCAAGAAGATTGTCAACAGACCTGCGCTTAGGGTCGATGACGGACGACCAAGTGTCTTCAAACGGTTCAGACGGTCCTTGCTGATGGGAGATCGGAGGGGCAGGCTTTCGGATAGGGGCCACTGAGGATGATGCAAGGGCATCGAACGGTGATACGAAGTCAAACATGGTCTTGTTTGGCTGAGGGAACCTTGCATCTGTGATTGTCCTGTTGGAGCGGCAGCTTGAATAACTCGGCGGTCGTAGTCTGTGGGGTGATAAGTTCCGACTCGTAATATGAGCTTATCTCGATGCTGAGGGGCAATCAATGGGTAGGTGGGGTGAAGGCCCCGTTGGAGGTGAAAGTCGTTGCTGAGACGTGTCCGAGACGTTACGTTAGAACGCGGAGCATTACTGTGAAAACCATGAATAAGGTAAGTATGACGTCGAGACCAGTCAACAAGCTGATTACCCTGCCATGAGCTGTTCCAGAAGAAAACGACCTTGAGACTCATTATTAGCCGCTGTAGTGGGCCCAGTGCGATTAGGAGGACCAGAGGGACAGGGGGGTCGGAATCTGCTGGGGGTGCGCTAGATGAAGAAGAACCTGCAGGGGATACGGTGCTGAGGAGAGAAAGAAGGGCGCTTTGCCTGCTGTCACTTGTCGGGTTCGCAATCGGCGGGGTGTTAGTGGACGACATGTTAGTAGGAGCTGAGAGAGCTGTGATGGAAGAGGCAGGAGATGGGGTCCTGACGCGGTCGCAGCCGCAGCAATGGTGGTGGTGGTCATAGGGTGAGCGGTGCCCTGAAGAGGAAGGTTGGAGTTGACGCTGGACTGCCAGTGGCTGTTAAATTAGAAAAAAAGAGATTCGACGTGTGTCGGTGGGGACGGGGTGCCACGTCCTTGAGACTTTGTGAAGGGGAAACGTGCTGGAACTGCGTGAAGTGTGTGGACGGGAGATTGGTCGTCAGGATAAGATTGTTGGATTGGAGGGCTGGTATTTCGAGAAAAGATGTTACGGATGAGGTTGTGGTGATCCATTCAACGGAGACTAGCCGTGGAAGCAGTAGTCGCAGCGGACAGGGAGAGAAAATATGGGGAACGAGATAGAGGAGGAAAGAAAGAGGGGGTCTCGTACGTCCTCGTACTCGTAACCCAATTGCCCAGGCCTCGTTGAACCCACGAGGCGACTCGGGCCCTCAAATCTTTTTTTTTTCACTCACGTAGGTGTGAAATATCATTTATAGTCGTTCAATGGCCTGAGAATACAGACGGGGACTACGCCGATGCAGGAACAGGAACTCTGAATGCATATATTCATGCTACTGCTCGCATATGTTCATGTGATACTTCTCGGCCCGTGACCAAACAAGCGCATACACTCTTCGACTAGATAAAAAGGACCATCTGCCGTAGTTAGCAGAACTATTCTTCCTTCAGTCTACAATGTCTTCCGTACGTATCCACACCCACCTTACTTCTTTCCTGTTCATATTGTCCCAGGTCACACAGAACCCTGTCAACGATCATTGCGGTGTGTCTACTTGCAACTGCGGCGACAGGTGGGTCTTTCAGGGATCTACTTGAATCTTTTGCTGATTCTCTTCTAGTTGCGCCTGCGCGGCTGGAAATTGCAAGTGCTGAACATATCCGTTTTTGCTACCCTCAGCGAACGAGAAGTGGGTATGAATAGCCATGGAGTAACCTATGTAGTCGGGCTCTTATTACCGTCAATTAAGAATTGTCTTGTCATTATATGAATGCGTGAGTTGTACAAATTCGTGTTAAGTGAACCCTCACGTCGTACAGAAAGTCAAAAACGGGACATATGTGCCTTTGATCCCTAGTCATGTCCTCCGGTCACGAGACATCATCCTTAAGCATTAAGTAGGGCACCTGCAAGTAACATGGTTGAACCGGCTCGTTCACGTCTGATTATTGGCGCTTGCACTAACCTATATCGTGGTATCTCTGACGTCGCATGGGATCAATTTCCTCCAACTGCGTGAGCAGTGCCAGACACTGCTTTGTGACATTGATACTCTCCTGTGATCCCACGTGAAGGTGATTATTTAGAAGCAACAGCTTGTAAGTGACAAGCGAATCCATACACCCTGCACGAAAGGCGGGCACGTGAGACGGTACGAATGTCACTGGGCCGAACCTCACATTTTACTGTCTGGCTGCTCGGCTAGGAGTGTATGGACGACCTCGATCTCGTTCGAGTATGACCTTGTCATCTCCTAGCCAATGATAAGGCCCACGGACCACTGAAATAATAGGATCAACGACCTACCGGAGCCAATCAACCAACGATGAGATAACCAAGCGCTCTGGTCCTCGGGCAGTGTGAACATGGCGTTCTGAACAAGCTCAACTCTACGCGACGATCGATGGGGTGTAGACAGCAGCAAAAATATCCATTCACACCTTTCTGGAGAGCGAGACGCCTTGTCAATCTCACCGCTGGCCCACAGAGAGCTTATCACTTAGTTCTCTGTGTGCCACGCGCTAAAGTTGGAGAAGTTGGCCTCGATTCTTCGTCGTATACGCAAGCTCCGCCTTGTCGGGCGAGGAGGGGCATGCTCGCTACGACATAACGACGATAGTCCCCAGCTAGAACTAGAGCAGAGAATGTTTCATGATGGTTTTCTTAGCGTGAGCGAGGGGACAGACAGTTCCGAGAATCTGCTTCAAGATCTTTTCTACGATGAAAAGCTCTCTCTCCAGGTGACAGTCTCCACGCCTGAGCATTCGCAGAATCAGGACCTTCGGGAATATGCTCGAGACACCATCTTCTATGGTTCAGATCCAGTAGACTTTCGGGTGGACTTTGAGTAACTTTGTCGTCATCGCTAAGTCGTTATCGAGCACTTCGTGAACTTCGTCGGGAGAGATACCAAGGATAAATTGTGACCGAATGATGGAATGTGAGGAGGGTGGCATACCTTTCCGGAAAGATTACCGTGGGAGGATATTCCTGCGGTAGTTCCATACTGTGTAAAATTCGGGGTTGATAACATCGGGGTGTGTCGAGAGCAAACTGTGTCGTGAGACCGAAAGCCTCTCTGCTCCAGTCCTTATTTTCTTCTACAAAAGACGAAGGTTCGCGTGAATAGTATGAAGAAGGGAGTGTGCATGCCCTGATAAGAATGTCGTCCGTCAAGACAAGGTAGGCCGAAGTTTTGCCTGTCAGCTCGTGTTTGGCGGCGATACTTGGTTGAGTATCTTTGTTCGTCGGACCGTGCTATAAAATGCGATTATAAAACACGATTGACCGATATCTCGGTTTTTGCGTACCATCAGATCGTGCGAAACAAGCAGAGCGACGACAACGACGCGGGCGCGGCTTGGCTTTGCTCGCTATGGCTGTCGCCCTTCTGCCTCTTTTCACTCACCCTTCCTGTTCCTACGCCCTTCACTCATCCGTCACTCATCTCAATAAAGATTACATAGAGAAGAGGACCTCTCCGCAACCCGTTTTCTTTCGTCAGTGGTGGTCAGCAATCAACACAACACGCGAAGCACCAAAATCTCGTCAAGCTTGACCCTCTGTCCGACTCTCTCCAGAGGACACGTTCCTCCTCGGCCCTCTCTCTTCGCCCGTTGCTCGCCAGTCCTTCAACGTCTCACTTATCTCTATGAAGCTGCATCATAAACTTTCCTGGCTCCTTCAAGCTCTGGAAGTCTTATCTCCAGATGCGCATGTCCTCGTCTTGGGAAAAACAGCTGATAAAAAAGAGGGCTGGCGGAAAAAAGGAGACTCCCAGACATCAAAGACGCGCTCGAGGAGGAGCAGGAGGACATGGAACAATGGGACGGTGGTCTTGACGGCGTGGTTGGCTGGGAAGAGTGGAAGGCTCTAATCGCAACCTTCGAACGTGCTTTGATGTGGTTACCAAAGGTGCGTCAATAATCCCCCATACACACTCTTGAGTGCTCAAGCGGCCCTGTCCATCCCTTCAGCTACCCAGGCTATGGTTGATGTATCTCTCTATATTTGACCACCCAAACTGTCCTCCGGTCCTCGCTCATTCTCATGCACGTCGTACCTATGACCGTGCGCTACGAACTCTACCTCCCTCTTTGCATCATCGCATATGGGTTCGTTACCTCCTCTGGGCAGAGGCCCGAGGTGGTCTCACTACCGTCGCCGTCTATCGTAGGTATCTTGTGATAGACCCGTCCGTGACGGAGCGCTACGTTGCTTTGCTGCTTTCCCCAAGCAACCCCTCCCCCCGACCTCTCGAAGCTGCCAAACTGTTGTTGCTACTCTCAAGAATGCTGCGCGGGGAGAGTACATCAGTTCGGAAGGAAAGAGCCCTTACCAGCTTCTTGGCGACTGGCTCGACGTTGTCGAGGCGCATGCGGAGGGGTCGGTATCGGTATTGAAGAACTTGCATCGATCAAGAGTGCCGAGGATGCTGTGAATGCCGGAGCAAACGGTTCACAAAATCAGTAACGCCAATGGTCTCATTCGTCTTGCTGGACCTCCAACTGCTGTTGGTGCCGACGGAAAGCCCGCACCTGTCTACGACGAAGACGAAGACCCCAACAGTCCGCGAAAGCTCGATATCGAGAAAATAGTCCGCGAGGATGGCCTTGCCGTATATAAAGACCAGGCGGGTCGACTGTGGACGGGACTAGCCACCTACTGGATCAAGCGGGGCGAGTTCGAGCATGCCAAGGAAACTTTCGAAACTGGCATTGCGACTGTTCTCACCATTCGCGACTTCACCCAACAAATTTTGACGCCTATGCTGAATTCAGCGAGTCAGTAATCAGCGCCCTGATGGAAGAGTTAGCGGATCCAGACGAGGAAGACGAGGACTTTGACGCGAAGGAGACGGAGGAAGAGCTTGACGCGAAGATGAAAGAGTTTGAAGAATTGATGGATCGACGGCCCTTCCTAGTCAACGACGTGTTACTCAGGCGGAATCCGAACGACGTTCAAGAATGGGAGAAGAGGGTGGCGCTTTGGGGACAAAACGACGAGAAGGTCTGATTACATCGTGTTCCCGTTTTCTTTCAGTATTCACTCATGGTGTTTGCCAGGTCGAAGAAACTTACACACAAGGCGCTCTCCACTATTGCTTCGCGTAGAGCCAACTGCGAATTTCCACCGCTTGTATATCAACTTTGCCAAGTTTTACGAAGAAGGCGGAACAGCGGACGAAGCGGAGCGGACCTTGCTAGTGCCCGCAAGGTTCTCGAGAAGGCTACCAAGGTCAACTTC